>OV050031.1:229694193-229954193 GCA_920105625.2 Clusia tigrina
AATTAAAGCAGGGTAAAGTGCAGTAAAGAGTTATATTTTTATGATTACTCACCTTATGTCCCGACCGACGCTGTACTAACATATCTCCTTGCAAGTTGAAGAGGAAAACGCTAAAGGCGCGATGCAATTTCACTTCTTCAGTAACTGGGTTTACTCGATGGCAGTCTGCTTTGGAACTTGCTCCAATTGCATTGTCATCCTCATCAACCAAAATGCAGTTCTCTTGCAACGCCTGTGCTTGTAGAGCATCATACACTTGTGTTGACTTCGGTGTAGCATGCGTGCAGCAACTCCTCCAAATTTTCCATATGTAGTTTCCTTTTAGAACAACCATTATATTTTAATAATAAATAAAACCAGACACCGCTAAGCTTGCTTTTATAAATGTGTGTGGAACCAACATATACACAAATTGCAGAATTTTGCTCAGCAGCCACCAGAGACTATTATGAGTAACGTTCGTGACACAGCTGTAATAATATTGTTAAATAATTATGTTAAATTTCTATTCATTTACAGAGTGGCATTTCCACAAGTGAATTGGGTATACCCATTGTTGTAATCATTGCATAATAGTAACTTTTATAATTAAATACTTTTTTCTCAAAAAGTATTTTGAACCTAATATAATTGATGATATAATAGCTTTTTATTTGGAAGAAATTTGCAGAATAATGACAATGAATAAGCGATCTAACTTTTTATTATACAATACTTTTGTATCAAACTTGACAAAACCATTGAATTTTAAAATTTCCTTAAATATTCTTAGTTTCTCTATTTCAGAACACTATATTGCATTTTAATTTTTTAAATGTAAATATATGCTGGTTTATAATATAAAAACATTTCATATTGGCTGCATTCTGGCGACCTATTGAGTGAGTGAAACAGCGCACTTTGTTTTAGAATAGGCCGCTATTTAAATTTGTCACTTTATACGTAAACATCTGCTCTACAAACAGCTGTGCTGTGTTGAGTAAGGTAGCGAAGAAAATTTCCGCTCAAAGAAATTGCGTCCGCTCAATCAGCTGATTGCAAAAAATTCGGAGAATTCTGATCGGTTGGGTATCCGATGGGGTGCCAGAATGCAGCTATATGATTTTTTCCATAAAAATATTCACAATAAATTCAGACCATTTCATTCAAAGAAAATTGTCTTCTCTACTGTACTCATCATTTAAAACAGCTGTTTATGTATAAAGTGACAAATTTTTTTACCGATAAGTAACCGATGGGCTGCAAGAATGCAGCCAATGAAGAGTGTGAATATATACATGTTAGTGATCAACATAAAGTTGGTAATAACTTTATATTGATATATATATACAGATAATATTAGTGCAATATAAATTATAACTAAGATGATTTTATCGTTTTTTCCTGCTTAAAAGATTTGTTTGGGATTTACTTAATATTTGGAAATACTATAATCTGGTAACACTACACCTAGTACATACAAATAATACACAATAATTTTATTATCAGCGTTTAGACTGCTTCCTGCTATTCATTGTTAAGTGCTTAAGAGAAAAAGTATTTATATTGGTGTTCAATTGAAGTCATGGTAAGAAAGACGCCTCTCAAATTGAATCAAATAAAGTTTGACAGTGCTTTATCCTCAATTGAACCCATAGATACGCTTTATCCTTATCCAAAATCGTGCGGGGAAGACTCGTCTGGCCAAGTGGTATATGAACTTTGATGATGACGAAAAGCAAAAACTTATCGAAGAAGTTCATGCAGTGGTGACTGTGCGCGACGCTAAGCATACTAACTTTGTAGAAGTAAGTAATTTTCGGTTTCTATTGATTTGAATTGGGGTTGGGCGTTTACTATATTTTATTCTGAATCGATTTCTCTACATCTGCAGTTTCGCAACTTTAAGATTGTTTATCGGCGCTATGCTGGGCTATACTTCTGCATCTGCGTGGATGTAAACGATAATAACCTTTGTTATTTGGAGGCCATCCACAACTTCGTTGAGGTGCTAAACGAATACTTTCACAATGTGTGTGAACTGGATCTAGTGTTCAACTTTTACAAGGTATACACCGTAGTTGATGAAATGTTCTTAGCCGGAGAAATACGGGAGACTTCACAGACAAAGGTTCTAAAACAACTGCTAACTCTAAATTCATTAGAGTAAAAGCAAAATCATTCCAGCACGACACAGGATGTGTCATGATAACAAACCTCCACTTTTCTCCTGTCGAATTATATTGATATTTAATTTTTATTTAAGTGTTCCGTTGAAACAATTTTTAGCTTAACACCTCGTTCTCATTTGTAATCTCGTGTAAAGAACAAAGTTATTTATACTGATTTGTTATTTAGTAGAATTATAATCCTATGAATAGTAACTTTTAGGAGCTAAGATTCTGTAAATTACCAAAAGGTATTTGAAATAAAATTGTTGAATAAGTTAATTATATTTACTTAATTTGTATGCCATTAGAATCATTAACAGTATCTTACAAATTTGATAGATGATAAAAAATTTTAGTTGCATGTCACTAAAAATATCGACGGTTTTAGAGGTTACTGATCTATGGTACATCGTTTATTAAAAATCGATATCAGGATATAGCAGAGACCGAATGCTAGTGACAGTCTGCGGAAATATAAATATTAAAGTAGAAACGGAAAAGCAAGTTCTTTTTTGCTCTATTAAAAGGAAAATAACATACAAGTGCAGCAATGAATAACAGATTTGCAATAAAGTTATGGCCTCTCCAGTGTTGTGTGAATTATATTTCAATATAATGGTTGGTAATTTGGGACATTTGTATTGACTCAAATTTTAAGTGAAGAGAAAAATACTTTTCAGCTAATTGGTGTTGTTTTTTGATTTTGTTTGAAGTGGTACTATAAATTAGAAAAAAATACTATGAGCAAACAAAACTTGAAAACATTTATTTAAATAGGTTATATATACTACAGAATAAATTTTACGCACCTATTAACAAACCCTCGATACTATTTTTTATACCATTGTAATTTAGTCATAATACATATAGGATATTGAGAGACAATCAAATAATCTCCGATTATATAATGTCGAAATTTGTATATGGTCGCAATTTTCTTTTTCTCACAAAAAATTATTAATAATTTGGTTTAAGTGTTCCGATTTTTGCATTCTTACTTCAAACTATAAAGGGATAGACCAATACCATCAAAATGCATTTTAGCAGTTATAAACGTAGATGGCATTAGTAAACTCTATATTAGTATACCCTTTCCCATTATAAAGGGTATACTAAGTTTGTTCGGTTGAGTGGGTTTTCAAGTACCAAAAGGAGGCGAGGCAGGTGTGGACATAAGTATAGAGAAATGCTCCGAATCACTTTCTGACCGTCTGTGAGTAACTTTTTGCCAGACCGTTAGAGATATCTTAATGAAAATTGGCAAATGTTTAGTCTTGACCAAAACATCAGATTGCTGTATGAGCCCATTTGGACAAAGACCACCTTTACCTCCCATATTTGCAACATTTTTAATATGACTATAACTTCGGGCAAATTGATGGAATTGTGACGCTAAGCAAAATTGGGGCGGTATATTTTGACTGCCACGCCCATACACACGTTCATAACTTAATATCTATCAGAGATGTATGTAGCGTGTGGACATTATAAAGCCATCTCTAAAACCTGAGCTTAATCAGATAAAGGACATTTTCCATATAAGGACCTTTCGCGTCAAAAATTAAAATTATACGAATAATTTGCAGTAATGTCCATTGGATTCGTACTAGTAGGTGTGGAAAATATGAACAGCATACTACTATTGACTACGCCAACAGGTAACCAAAATTCATAATTAAGTTCCAATAGAACATTCATCAACGAGATTTTACAACAAGGTTCAAAGCACTACCACATAGACAATTTTTATTGCCACGCCCACTATTGAGACATTTGTACGTTTAGTGACGCTATTAAGCCTTTCACAAGAAATGGGTTCGACTTGAAATTATCCTAGTTTTGCTCCTAATGGTGATATATGAATACGATACTATATTGGTACCAGTATACATTAGATCCGTACTAGCTTGCATTCAATTTATGGACATATTATTGCTACTGCCACGCCACAATTAACCAATATTTATTTCTGGAGCCCTATGCAAGATTTATCAACGAAACTTCAGACGAAGGTTCAGAGTGCCTGTATAGACGACAAAACATAAATGGGTATGGCATTTTGAGAGCCACGCCCTCTATTGATACATGTTTATAACTTAACACCTATATCAAATTCTTGCAACAAATTTTATTTGAATTAGTATATTGACACTGCAAAGACATTCAAAAGAAAAGGGGACGTTCAGATAAAGCGTCGCATCCATCCATTATAATCAACTCAGGTTACCCTACCAAAAATTCTGATATGCTCCTAATATTATTATTAGATAAATATAAAGGGTATTTCGAAGTTGTTTAAGCTAACCTCAAAAATGTACAAACTTTACTACATGTATATAATATTTATGCACTCAATTTCAATATTGCTAACTTATTATCATCTAGTTTTCTTTTTAATAATTGTTATTAAAATTGGTTTTTTGCATTATTAATTATATGACAAACTTAATAACAGCAATGACAAAGATTTTCGTCCAAAACAAAAGTAATTGCATATATTTATGTATATAGAATAATTATAAAGGAAAGGACAAGTATCAACTTTATGCTCAACACTGTCTGGTATAAATGTGTCTCTAAAAGTTTAAAGAATGGTTGGAAAAAGGGAACTATTGTGAATTTGTTAAGTACTTATTCAGAAAGTTAACGTCATGTTAAATGTATGTATTCTGCTGTAGGCTTCTTTGGTTCGTCATGTCGTTGATGTATTTAGCTTTTTCTTTTCCATTTTACTTGTGATTTTCGTCGCCATTGTTCTATCTTTCGTCGATGTGTCGAAAATTTCATTGAGCACGAAAGAAGTTAATAGTTAATATATATATATTTATGTATCTATATATATTCGTTTTACTGAAAAGTTTTCGCTTGAAGCTGTTGCAATAGAGGATATTAAGATTATCTTTGCTTCATATAAAAAATTTAGCAAAAACGAAAACAAAGGGCGAAAGTTTTGTGATTGGCGAAGAGAAAAAGAAGAGTGCGAGAAGTTTCGTTAGAAAATATAAAAAAGATATTGAAGAACAAAAAAGAAGGATCTCCAAATGTCTGCAATGAATCCAGAATAGTAAGTGAATATTTTTCCAGCGTTGCCCATCAGAAATATAATTCATGGTCTTCTGCGCTCGATTTTCATTCGTGCGACGTCATTTTTTCACGGAACCAAGGTTTACAGCCCACTCCCTTTTTTGGTCAACCGTCTTTATACAGTGCATTTATCTCTTTGGGAGTGTTTTGTGTAAAATATTGAATATGTATTTGTATCCTTTTAACTGCATTGTGTGATCGACGATTTTTAAAGCAATTAAAGAAATTAAAGTGTCATACGGGTCGGGGTCCGAATACCGATTATTCGTGGGGCGTATGAGTCACTTCTCAATGTTCCGCTCCCTCACCTCTTTGTAACTTTTTGTTCAGAATTTTTGCTATTGAAGTTCTGCTACGTAATCACAATTGGTGCGTTTTAAATTGTTTTTGACTATTGTTTAATTTTATTAATGAACATAATGTATATTTGTATATACATATATGTTATATATATATATATATATATATATATATATATATATATATATATATATATATATATATAATATATTTGGTCTATTTACAATGTTTTTGAGTTGAATGACATCCCCAGAAACTTGACTAAATTGTAACTTGAAAAACATAAAAAATAGAAGAGGTTTTAACCCATTGCTGTTATATACAAAGAGTGCGTCAATTTAGGATATAAATGTAAAAATATAGTGTGTAAATTGTAAGCTACTGTTATACATATATTTAAAGTATGAAGAATGTGCAAACAATTTTTTCTGGCCTCTGTTATCTAAGCAATGGTGACCAGGTACACAATGTTTGGCAGAACATACATAATTACGCAGGTAGATAGATAAATATATATTGGACATATAGTTAATCTGGTGTATTCTGGGTAGACACATTGTGCTGATACTCGTCACAGCGATAAATATTAACCAAATTATTTTTGTTTGCTTTTTTAAAATGCCGAGTCTCAGAATAGTTTATGTATAGATTATCCCATGGTTCCACTTTGCCTGCAAAGAGAGCCTTCAAATTTATTTACTACCAAAGTAAGATGTTCCTAATAAGTGAACGACTTTCTGTAACATATTTGCGGTAGCATGCAAATAAGTGGGTGTGTACAGCGTGTAGTTTAGCGAAGAACTCCCATAAAGTGGTGGCTATTTTGTTATTTCCGTCTAACATAGATATACCGCATCAAATTGAATCAATCATCATACGCTTTCAAATTCAGCAAAACTTAAACTATTAGTATTAGTTTCATTGTTACCAATATCAGATATTAAATAAAGGTGATGTAGAGAATTAAAGAACTCATACTCTCATGAGGAAATTTATTGAGCAAAATTCTACAATAAATATTTTTATAGAAAATATATTTCGTCTACCAAGGTCAACAGAATACTTTCAGCTTATTGTAAATCTATGGATATATTTATTCTTAAAAACTTTAGAGCCAAGCACCAATAATATTGCCGACCTGCATAAAAAATTAAAACCAACACCGATGAAACTGAAATCCGAAGTGTCGACCAGAGGATAGGTGATGTGTTGTTACTACCCCACTGGCCGTGATAATGGCAGGCCGCCTGAAGTAGTGTTTCACTATTATTTTCCAAGCGGGGTTCGGTTCCCTGCAAAGTTGGGCTAAAAATATTTATGATAAATATAATTATTATTACTTTCCGCATCTAGTTGAGTTTTATTTTTTGGTGGGTCAATTGGGCCAAGATGCAATTTACTTTTTCTTTCTACACTATTAAGGAGAAAAACATTATATTTGCTTAAATGAGTTTAATTATCTGTTTACAGCGATTACCTCTTCAAATTACTTTTGATTGGTGATTCTGGTGTAGGGAAATCTTGTCTTCTACTTCGATTCGCTGATGATACATACACAGAGAGCTACATTAGCACAATCGGTGTAGATTTTGTAAGTTTCAATTTGAAGAAAATTTTGTTTAAATTCTAGTATAAATTTGTATATGTTTATATTTCAGAAAATTAGAACCATAGAGTTGGATGGCAAAACCATAAAGCTGCAAATCGTAAGTTTTGTTATGGAAATATGTAATATGGCAGCGTCAATAATTTCATGTGATATTTTTTTAGTGGGATACTGCTGGTCAGGAACGATTCCGTACAATAACTTCTTCGTATTATCGTGGAGCTCATGGTATTATTGTTGTGTACGATTGCACGGACCAAGAATCATTCAACAATGTCAAACAATGGTTAGAGGAAATCGAGCGATATGCATGCGAAAATGTGAACAAGTTATTGGTCGGCAACAAATGTGATCTTACCACCAAGAAAGTGGTCGATCATAACACTGCAGCGGTAAGAGAATATATTTATTATATCACTTCATAATATATATACGGGATTCCTTTACATTATTCATTACCTATTTCAGGAGTATGCAAATCAATTAGGCATTCCATTCCTTGAAACTTCGGCAAAAAGCGCTACCAACGTAGAGCAGGCTTTTATGACAATGGCAGCTGAAATAAAGAACCGTGTAGGTCCACCTTCGAGTGCAACTGAGAATGCTAGTAAAGTTAAAATCGATCAGGGGCGTCCAGTGGAATCCACCAAGTCTGGCTGCTGCTGAATATCTACTGATTGTGAACCATTATTCTATTATACTAAAAATTTAAACTAAATATAAAATATATAAGATAATGATGGTCATTACTACCCGGCAGTGACACGAACTCCGAAATGGACAGAATTTTTTGTTTTAATTTTTTTAAGTAGAAAGAAGCAGGAACAGAAGCAACGGCGAACGGTAATACTTTAGCCTAATACTTAAGATACTTGTAACACAATGTTTAAATTAGAAGTTACTGTAAAGAAATCTGAAAACATAAAAAACATGTAACGCCGTGTCATTACGTACGGTCTTTTTTAATCAAACAACTTTGTGTTTATATTTGGTTGCGCAATGGAAATTGGATGGCAACATTAGTTTAATATATTAAATAAAATGATATACATAACGTAAAAAACCATAAAAGCGAGTATTTTTTCATATGGACAGATGAAGCAGTTTTATAGTAATTTAATTTATGATACATACTTAGTTTGAGTAAGTGCAGCCGATGCCAAAGAACATAAGGAACCTAAAGTTACGTAGGATGACGTTTGGCTGAGAATCAAATATAATATACATATATGCGTATATGAAACATGACACACTTCTCATTGCTATAATTTGAATGAATAGGTGGGATTTATTGACTCTTGAGGTATTTCAGTCTTCATAACAAAGTTCGAATTTATTTGTGTAAATATAATATCTTAAGGCTAAAACTGCAGAACTAAATTAAATTATTGTATTGTATTCATTTATTTGAAACTTGATTTACCGCTAAATACGTTCAAGAAACAATTTCCACATTATACATCGCAATCACACTGTTGGCTACATTGACGCCCATAACCACAAGTTGATGCCATAGTCTCGGACGTCATGTTGACAAGCGCTGCCCCCACCACGCTCTGTTCCTTCGTTAACTTTTTTCCAAGAGAGGTTGACAAGCTGCTACTCCGCCACGAAGTTCTCTCTGTGCTGGACGAAGTTGAAATAGAGTTTGCTAGGAATGTGTTGTCTCTTCTCAAAATTCCTTTTGACTTTTCATCGCGGGGTGGTGGATGGATTTCAGGGCGACTTGGAGTTTTGCGTGCACATCTGACTCGTTCTGCACCACCAAAACAGGACATTATTAGACGCCAGAATCCAGTGCGAAACTTCGAGGACATGAGGTTGTATAAAATGGGATTCAACGCAGAGTTCAAATAGAGCATGATGCGACAGAAGTAGAGCAGGTTGTAGTAGCTCTCAATTCCCAGTGCTGCAATGTCGTCCGGCGAACCCATTATGACCCACAATGTAAATGCGCGAAAAGGCAGGAGGCATAAGAAAAAGCTGGTCACCACTGCGACTAGCATTAATATCACCTGTTTGCGATGCTTACGCATGCCGCTGTACTGTTGATGACTCTGCAGTTTGTGACCCGCTCTCAGCTGATGCTCGTCTAAAGACGCTCTACCAGAGGCTGTCGGCGGCGGTGATGTAGATGGTTGGAATGCGGAACTGCGACGCAGTAATTTGTAGGCAATCGCTGCATACAGGATCACTAGTATGATGAAGGGCACTGCGAAAAAAATTGTTATGCTGCCGATAAAATAAAAAGCGGACCAAAAAGTTTCCGCCGATGTATAACAGACTGCCACGTCCGTGTCATCATAGTAACGCTCCAAGCTGTAAGTTGCTATCAGAACGATGGGGCTGTTGGGAATTTACGAAATATACGCAGAAATATATGTATGTTGGTGCAGAAAATAACGGTAAATGTGTTTTATATGAAAATTGGTTCTTTTTGCAAGATTTTTTTTTCTTATTCCACTAAGTAAGTACATACATGCATACATATGTATATATTTAGTCTTCATATAAAGCTACCTCCAAATCAGATCTAACTTGTTATATGTATGTTTGGTTATTATTGTGCAGAGTGAAATGGTATGCAAATTTTTTAATTTAATTTGTCTTTTTCTTTACTTCGGATTATACAGGCAGACATCCCTCCCCTAGAACACAACTCCCTTATGGGCACTTCATGGACAGTCGGAAAAAGAGACAACAAATTTTTGAAGCAATTTTAGAGAAGATAGTGTTCGATTTTTGTAGTTGATTGTTCAAAACTAATATCCATTGCCTTGAAATTGGAAGTACCAGATTAAAGTGTGCGTTATGTCGTAGTTTTTGGTCTAGTTTTCATGGTATCTAAGATCGATATAGTGAAAGTACATACATACATACATCTATGTCAAATAAATGGTAACGGTGGTGTTTTTCAATAAAAAAAAATATTCGGGCACTCAGTTTTATTTCCAGATTAATCAGCATACGCTCAATAAAAACTCCAAGGAATTTTTTTCTCGATCACAAGCTTATAGCACTCAGACAAGGTCAATCTGATTGACAATCATCTGTATTTTGTTATTCAAATGTTTGTGTATGCGTCACACATACGAGCTTGAAGCCAGCATCAGCGCATATCCAAATGAGTTGGATGCTTGATTGCCCTTTTTGACTCACAAACAAAAAATTGGAGCTAACGAACGTGTCAGATGCCTCACAATTTAAAAAAAGTTATTCAGTTGCTGGAAGTGTATCGCTCCTTGTCAGCGCTGTGGTGTGCCAACAGCCATAGCAATCGTATACTGTAAGTTCTTATCCACTATTGTATCCAAATAACTTTTTTTGTTTGCCTGTTTTTACCGAGCGCAAAGCTTCGCCATTACGAGAAAACTTTATCACAACACTTGGAATTACAATACACATGAAGAAATCATGCCAGAGTTAAAATCGATAATAAGCGCCGGTTTGTATGATAAAGATGGTTGTTACCAAATATCGGAAAAATCTCCAAATGTTTCTTCAACCTGCATTGAATGCTGCTTCAATTTTGATTTTTAATACACTTTACCTTTAAAAAAAGGTAAAAAGGAGAGGTGGTGTAACTACAAGAGGGAGGCGTGGTAGATATGGACTTAAATTTACAGACATGATCAGAATCACTTTTAGAGATTTATGGTCGAGCTTTTCGAAGAAGCAACATGTGGACATTATCGCCCACAATTAACCAAAAAGCATTATTAGCTTCTTATTAAAGATTTATCAACGAAATTTCGCAGGAAGGTTGCGGGTACTAACATTAAACAGTACACAAAAAATGGGAGGGTTATTTTTACTGCCACGCCCACTATTGACAAATTTTTATAACTTGCGACATATATAATATTTTTGGGAAAATTTTTATTTATCAGATAAAGGCCACGCCTCAAGTCAAGGTACCCTACCGAAAATTACCGTATATATTATCCTAAAGATGATTTATGAAGAATACATCCCCATTATTGAACTCGCACGCACAGGCAAAGGTAAAGGGTATTTCGAAGTCGGTGTAACCCGTCTTCAGACTTACTGGTTTTTATGCTGTTTTTTATTTGTATTATGAATATGCTACAGTCACCCCTCTTTTCGCTATAGAGCTTCATCATGTTTATGAAAAATATTCAGGCAAAATATTCTTGTGGAATGGAAGTTTTAATATAAATTTAATTTTTTTTTTTAGTATTTTAGTGTACATATTTTGATTATTGAGGTGCATGTCGGCCCGCGGATTAAAAATTCATAAAGCTATGAATGAACATAAAATTAGTTCCGATATTAATTATAAATGTGTTACTAATATTTGATTAATTTAACCTCCATAATTGCCGAGGAATTTTTTTTTATTATCAATATATTCTGGCAGAATCACCTAAAATATTCAATTTTCTGAAGGAACATAATTTTATATATTATATTATATATAATTTGTTATTAATAAAAGTGTATTTATACTATGTGGAGGACTACAAAATAAATCTATTTAAAAATTAATTAAACTCTGAAAAAATCAAGAAAACAACCATTTCGATCGAATATTTATAAATTAACATGTATTATTTCATAATAATATACCAGAATAGAAATGCAATCAAAATAAGCGTTTGCAAATGTACGTATGAGATGTGTATATGTAATGAATATAAAGAACACACTAAACCATTAAGAAAATAATCCTAAAAATAAAAGCTCAAATATTATCCACGTAAAAAATACTGCCCACAGTATACAAGTCAAAAATGGTGGTTTGTCAACATTTGTTGACGCTCCAGATTGAAGCAACATTTGAAGATTTTGTACTAAATTGGGGAATGTCGCATATTCCTGATACATATATAACATATTGGAAATTAGTGTGTATTTTCATTCACTGCTTAAGAGTGTATGATACGTTCAACTGTCAGCCCGGAAAGGTATCGCCTGTGTCAGTAAAGTCCATTATAATCAAGTTCTTCGTTCCTATATATCCTAGAGATTTTTCAAACAAACGAATTAAGCTTTTAAATCCAAAGAACTATTATTTCTATGAACTACTTTAATAGACATACGAGTTTTACATATGATATAATATACAAATTATTAAATATAAAAATATGAAGTGCTCATAAATTAATCAAATTTAAGTAGTTAATTTATTTTGCATAGATTTACAATAACATATACAAACATATTTACAAATCCAAGGTGTTCTGAAATATATTAAAAATTGCCTTCTCGTGCTGCAAGAATTATTGAAGTGATAACATGATTGCGCAGTGTGATGGGAGCAGTTTATAGATACTGGCATATCAGCTGTGATATGTGGAATAGAAGGGGCAGGTGGGGAATATTAGGTATTTAGACTGCACTTTGAACTAATTTTCATTTTGACAAAATTTTCCAAACTTTTTGTAACTACAACCATAGCGTAAGTAAAGCGGATTGATGTCAATCTATGTGTATGCGTGGTTTGACGAAATGCCAATGCAATTTATAGACATACATTTTTGTTTTTCAGTGTTTCGTACTGTTTCGGATGTGCGGTGAGTTACGCGGATGATTGGTTGTACTAACAAATCACATAAAAAAGAAAAATAGAAAAATAAAAACTCCGCAAGGAGCGAAAGACCGCCACATTCATATACATACATAGTTACACCATGGCTAACATTATGATTATAAATATTAGGTCTGCTTATTGTTAATCATCTTTGCTGGGATAACCTAAGTACTCATATTACTTACAAATAAAATATAAAAAGCATATTGAAATCTATAAGTACGCCTAATCCCGCCCTTCGAAGTGGTCGCAGCTGCAGACCCGCCACAGTAAATTACTTATATTTTCGATCCTGGTACATACTTCAACACAATTATCGCGCGTTCAGTTGCCGATTAATCTTAAATCTCAAAAATAATTTGTCATTTTCATATCTGTGCGCTTTCTATTTCAATGTAAAAAAGGGATGAAGAGCGTTTCAAAAACGAATATTAATCACAAAAGCTGCGTTATTTTCCGCAAATATGCTAGGGGGTGAGTAGGTGTGAGAAGTACTCGTCCTCGCTTGCAGCCTACGAACTTTCTCATCGTTTGTTCCGAGTGGCGTAGTTAAATGCTGAAAATTACAAATAGCCTTCAAAGCAGCTCAACTCATGAGAATGAGATACATACATTAAAACCAAAGCCATGGAAATACAATTAAGTATTTTTACTTATGTTATATTCTTTTAATAAAATTTAATACAATAAATAATACAATTTTATGCAGTTGTAAAACTAAGTAATATGCACTCTAGCAATAGCATGTGCCCGTGTGTGTATTTGTGAGCACACACACATTCATTTGGTAAAAGTAACAAAGAGATTACGAGGAATACAAAAAATATTTGCGTTAGTTTAGTTTTTTTACTTCTCTGAATTTAACTTCAATAACAGGCGGCAATCATCATCCAAGGAGCAGTAGCAGCGTTAGATACACCTAAATCGTGTTTTTCCCGCTCTGTTGAGTTGTTTGGGTGGGGGTTTTTCTTTTCTGCTTTGCTTCTTATTGTTATTGTTTATCTTTGGCACATTCATTCCAGTTTAATAGCCCGAAAAATTGATTGTTTTAGCACGAAAATAGCGCGTCGACGGATGGAATTGAAATATGGGTGCAGATCATGCTGAAAAAAGTTAAGCTCTTGGCAAGCGGCATCAAATTCAAATGTAAGGGCATTGACTGGCATCCTGTGTGCTAGCATCCGTTCGTCCACAGTCGCGTCGCTCATTGTTGGCTTCCTTGTACGGAATTTGTTTAGTCAAGCAGAAGTGTAAACGAGTTAGGAAAAATGCAAAATTAGCAGTATTGCCCTTTAGCAATGGCATACTTACGAGTACATAGTCGAATGTGTGTTTAAGTGTGTGCGAGTAGCAATAAAATATGTTACTGAACGTGGATGCGGAGGTAGGGATAATTGTCATTTGTCTTTGTTCCTTTTCACTTTGTACAGTTATTGTACCATTGAATAATGAGGTAGGTTTTGTATCATAGCAGCAATACAAGGTAATGATGTTTTATTATAATATAGTGGGGTTGGAGTTCTGTTCAAAACTGGTTTTGCATATGAGCTCTCTTCGCACCTGCTGAGTGGGTTTATTTATTTATTTTTCAGCAAGTTCATTTCCGGCTTTTTAGCATTTTCCATTTTCTTCTCATCTTTTTTATTTCCACAGTTAGGTTGTAGCCGACCAATTGTCATGACTGTTTCGGTGCAACATGGCCATCATTTCGCTATCGCTGCCATACGGCATTTGCAATTGAATCAGCACCCGCGTCTTGATGATGTCGTTACTGCACTTGCGGTTTGAGCAATGCGATAATACACTCGACGAAGTGGCGGTGGCATTGTTGGAGGAGGTGGTGGTGTGCATTGCAACACCAGTCACTGTACCGCTGCGTTTGGCATGTTTGCGACTAAGACGTCCACACGACAGCACGGTTTGCACACCGTCCCAGGTGTTGCAACTTAGCTTGAAGAAGCCCTTGCGGAATTTAGTGGACATCAGATTGTATAGTATCGGGTTGATAGCTGAATTCAAGTACAGCATAATGCGGCAGAAGTACAAGAGGTTGTAGTACCTCTCGACACCAATTTCAAAAAATGTTCTCTCTGAGCTCAGTATAATCCACATGGTGAGCATACGAAAAGGCAGCAGACACAGGAAGAAGGACAATACTACCGCACCCAACATTAGCACCACCTGTTTGCGTGCCTTCAGGCTAACCTCGGGTTTTGTAGGTCGTATGCGCATCATTGGACCATTGCTAGAGATGAGGTTCTTTGCGATAATCCCGTAGAGCACCATTAGTACCAGCAGCGGCAGGATGAAGAAGACTGATATGGTCATAAAAAAGAAACCAACTGTCCAATTAGTTATAGCTTGCGTCAAACACACTGCCACAGATGATCCATCCACATACTCGACGTGCTTGTATTCAGCCACCCAGAGTATGGGGCTACAAACAAAAGACAAACAAGGAAGGCATGTGTGAATTGAACAGCTATGCATGCAGAAGCATTAAAATATGAAAAATATGGAGTACGAGCATTCTAAGGAAACCGAATTTTGGCGGTGTGAAAGGCGCGAATAGAAAGATAGAGAGTGAGATGACGCCTAGCGAGGAAGACAGGAAGAAGGCGAAATATAAATTTAAATGAGATTTTCAATTGGTCATTCTTGCTCGGCGTGCTATTGCCAGGTTCTGGGTGGGGGGGTTGGTTGGCGGATAGGTGTACGAATTTGATGAGTGTGCTGTAATTAATGTAGCAAATAATAAGGTCATCTAATGAGCGTTCTACCGCCACCAAGTGGCGTCGCTCCATTGTCTGTTAGTTATTGTTTGTATTTTAACTATGGGACTATGTAAATTTAAAAAGGGTCTTACGCACTCGCTGGCGTAAAGGTGGCCCTCTATTTACAAACGATGATATTGGACGCAAATAAAGTCTCTCAAATGGAAATTAAAGTGGAACTTCAATTTTCTTTAAATGGAAATTCTAGCAGACAACGCTATTTTTGGAAACTTTAGCATGCTTCATGTAATTCATTTAACTTATCAAAGATAACAACAACAACATCTAAAACTACGTTTAAATAGGGCATCATTCATTATTAAGATTAAACAAAAAAAAAAGAAATGGCATGCAATGATGAAAGTACTACTAAAAATAAGCATTTAATGAAAATGAATACAAGGACACAAATATGAGTCCACCCGCCTACCCCAAACCTTAAAATGTACAAATTCGGTTGTAATGCCAAGGATTCCTGGCTGCATATAGTGTTGTCATGAGCCAGTGGTCTGTCTCAAAACCATATGCTCCCATATTGAAGCAAAGAACAAAGTTCTTTGCGAAACCAGAAATTTTACTGTTAAAAAAAGAATTACCTTGTGAAAAGCGCCGCAAGCGCCCAGGCCACAATACAAATCAGTATAGCCCGTGTCTTGGTGCAGACGTAACCCGCCTTAAGAGGTTCACAAATGGCGTAGTACCGTTCAAAAGAAATGGCCAAAATGGTCAGGACGCTGGCATGCGCCACGGTCAGTTCGACAAAGGGAACCGCTTTACCTGCAATAAAACATAGCCATACTAGAGCTTGCCAACAATAATCCGAACGAAACCTACACATTTCGTGGCCCAAAACCCAGGTTTCTGGTCGCGTGTTCACCTCCACCAGTACTGTCGGTGTGCACACCAGCAGGACCAGCAAATCGGCAATACTGAGATTCGTCAAGAAAATATTCGTTGAGTTGCGCATATCCTTCGTTTTGATAATCACAATCGGCACCTTCGAAAGAGAGCTCACAAGGAAATTCCATTAAGCTAGTAGGGGTCATAGTACTCACCATTATATTGCCAATCACCCCCAACACCATAATGGTTATGCAGAAGAATATGGCTGTAGAGCGTATGTAGCCTGGAATTTGCGGCAGTTCATCGGATGTAGACTCATTGTATGCTTTTGTAACCGTACCAAGACTCGCGGCAGTGGTGGTGATAGCGGTGATTCCTCTGGTGGTGTTAATGTCATTAGTTGAAACAGGTAGGGAGGGGGAGCTGAAGGGGTATAAAGTGGTGGTGAATGGCGTAACTTCCACGCTGCTGTAAAGTGTGTCGACATGTCCGCCACGGGAGGGCGTAATGCACTCCCGGCACGGTGTTATAGTTTGGGTTGCGTCATTTCCATCGGCGCTCAAAGTTGTTGTTGCGGCTGCAGATCTCGCCACAGCGGTGGCTTTGCAATAGAACAGGACAATGGCGAAAGTGAGGGCGAGGGTCCGACTGCGAGCACCACAGCCAACATAGTGCAGGCGTTGATTGAGGAAGCGAGTGCTGTAGTTGCGATTAGAGATGCTCGCGTCGGTACGACGAGTATCCACTCCTAGACTCACAGCCGTATTCGCACTCAATGTCGCCGAGATACTGTACGAATTAGTATTGTTGAAGGGCGTCTTGCCAATTACATACCCAACATTGTGGACAAGCTTTGTTAAGTGCGCTGGCCGGAAGCACTTTACGAACGAAATGCCACCTACCGCGCAGGGATTGCTTCTGAACAGGACCAATTGATGCTCCTCTGAATTATTCTGCTCTGAGCGATATTTCCTCTATGAAACCGGAAGGAACGATGTGGGAATCCAGTGACCAATAAATTTGTGTGAATATTAAATTTACAATATTTCAGAATTATACGCAATTGTAATTGGCCTGATTGCCGTTTTTGCCTCGCACTCGAAAGCAAACTACACAGACAGCAAGCAGAGCCCTTGCAGTTTACACCACAGTCGCCTGCCGACACGAGTTCTGCAATTAAGCTCGACTTTTCTTTCAATCAATAAAGGCACTCAATGGCAAATCAATCAGTGCGAATCCTTTGACTGTGCTCTGAACTGAAATTGAAAAAGCAGAAGGACGAACGCCCGGGAAGGGAAGATTGATCAAATATTATTAAAGTAAATAAAATTTGCTAAGGATTACATTTTTGCGGTTGGCTCTGCTCTGCAAATGCTGCTCATATGAGTGCCTGGGTACAATTAATTTATAAAATAAATAATGTGAGATCTGATGTGCACAGCAGAAGCAGAACTACTTTGATTAACTTTAATAAAATATTAATGAAATATGTGCTGCTTACGTCTTTTATTTACTTTTAATTATATTTTCCAGACATGGATACTTATACTTTCCTGGTGTTAGTGGTCATTCCGCGCCCTGAAGTCACTTTAATTAATTTAATATATTCATAATTTGCGCCATATTGTCAGAAATTTCATTGTGTGCACATGTGTTCCTATATGCCTAGGGGCGTATGTAAGTGTGTGCGTGCGTGCGTATGTGTGTGTTCTCACGGTTTGTGAGCATGTGGATAAGAACCTAGAGTGTGTCTCTTTAACTGGTTACGGCAAAGTGGCATGCGGTAGGCGGCATGGCATTGATGCTCCAGTAATTTGGCTGTAAGTCAAAAGTTTTCCGAAAATATACTTCAGGGCTTCTTGCCGCAATTCGTCACAGACCGCCGCTGTTAATAGTTTAATATCAATATAGTTTGCATTGGCATGAATTCGATGAATTGTTTTCGTGGTTTCTCCTTATTCAATTTTTTATAGCGAAATTTAGAGCAAAGAGAAGTGAATGATGGAATCTGTATCCGACACAATCGTTTGATATTTAGCACTAAATGTGCCCTGCTCTTTTGTTATGTTCTGTATCATTCTCTTGAAATCTAAGCCTAATTATAATTATTATCAGAGAGATGATACAGAAAAGTGCGTTACGACAGCAGATTCTGGTAGTGATTCGAACTACCCCACAATCGCTATATTAGCATTGTTACCATTAGACCGCCGAAAAGAATGGGTATATTTAGTTTTTATGTTGGTAGAATTAATTGATCGTACACATATTTTGCATTATTTTTTTTGTAATATTGATAGACAGGTACTATGGTGGATAATTCCAAGGTTGTCAGCAGTGAATAAAGTTTAGCACACTAAATAAATGTTGTTCCTTTCATTTATTGAGTCTAATATTTGCATAAATCTCACAGACTAGTATAGTAAGAAATTAAATTTATATATATATATATATATATATATATATATATATATATATATATATATATATATATATATATATATATATATATATATATATGTATATATATATATTTTATTTTTATTTTTTTCTGCATAAAAGGGTTTCTCTCATTTATAATTTGAGTAACCAATCTGAAGTACGAGTATATGCACCTCATATGCTTTATAAACTTTTCTAAGTATTTTAGTAATACGCAAGTTAAAAAGTCTAAAGTGGATAAGGTCTTAAAACCGCCAGCCAAAGATATAATTCACTCTAAACTAAAAATATGAGCTTGAATGTCGGTGGAGCAAGTTTGGTAGATTCCATATCCTTTCGATTTAAGACAGTTTTTATTTGAGATGGAATTTTCCAATACCACAGCATTGGCATTGGTTAATCTTTCCATTCTATTCAATGTATTCCATTCAGCAAAAACAACAGGTGGCTGTCGATTTCGTTCGATAACGAATCACACAATGGTGTTTTGATCTGCTTTGACCACAAAAGAATTGGATAGTTCGTTGACAAATAACTTTTCTTGGGATGAAATTGCAAAACTAATGGCTTCTAAATTTGATTATTGATTGCAAATCTATAAATTTTTTGATAAGTAGACAATTTCAAATAAAAAAATTAGAAAAAATGTACGAAACTTACTGATAAAATTTCATTTCTTTAATGTTATAACTTTATTTGAGATTTAAAGACCTATAACAACGCAACGCATACATAGTGCTTATAATAAGAAGCAAACGAGACGAGGTCCCAATACGCACGGTCAGACCCGAAGTTCAAACAAAAGTGAACCGAAGAATGAAGCCAAACTGAATAAAAGCCGGTGCACCAAGGTAGTCTGTTTCTTTCTTCGTCGAGCCACCGACCGGACAACACACAAATAAGACCGCTTGACTTTGAGAAATATCTCCGGTATAAGTCATTGCAAGTAGGGCTTTACTTTGCTAGAGAATATTCTCTCCCTTCTCAGTTACGCGATTTTTGACCCAGAGAACTCTCTGGTTTGAACAGTGTACAATGTCTCTCATTTTTGACTATTGAGAGATATTCATGGTGAAAGTATTTCCTCTGGTTTGCTCGGCCCTTACTTTACTAGAGAATATTCTCTTCTCTTCTTAGTCACGCCAGTATTTTCACGGCGAGACACTGTGAAACAAGGAGAAGAGAAACCAGCGGCGCAACTTGGGAGTGCGAGTGAGTTCTAGTGTAATAGGAAATATCTTGTCTATTAAAGAAAATAAATATTTTGTAACGGATCATGGAAAACTGAGTCTTACGGTTTAATGTTGTTTGATTTACACTCTCCGAGTGTGTTGAAAATGATAGATTTGGGATATCATATTTTGATGAATCCAGTCACCAAAGACCATAGTTAATGGATTTTTCCTTATTCTGCGTGTGCAGCTCCTGCATTTATAACTGGCATCAGTGAAATTGGGCAAAAATAACGCACGCCGCCGTACGAAGTGCATACGTAACGCATGAACGAGCACACTAACTCGTACATATGACGGCGTTCTCTGAAAGATTGAACAGAATTTATTGCTCTGACACCCTCTAATAAAATTAACATTGAAATAGCAATTGTTGGGAATATGCACATATCTAATCAATTTATCGCTCAATAATAACCAATTGTGGATTTCACTTTCGCTTACACGCTTTTCCTCGGTCGCATACTCGTGTAGAGCCATTCCTACACATGTTATGTACTCTTTACACTCTAAGAAAGTGTTCGTCCATTTTCCCCCAGCGAAATGGCAGGATTCAAACTCAGTTGACGATAATTTAATTAAAAAAGCAAGAATTTATGAGCACTTGTTCCAGCCGCGTGCTCAGAGTTTGGCTCAGTCTAATCCTTTGAGCATTTTATATCCTTCTGACACTCATTTTTATTCTGAGTGTATTACCATCACGCACTTCTGCAGGAGAATTTCAATATTTTTTCAATAAGCAGTATCGCAGCAGCAGCAACAACAACAGCACGAGCAGCAGCAACAACAACAGCACGAGCAGCAACAGTAACAATGGGACCACAACAGCAATAACATAGACTCTTGACTCTCCCTAAGTAAGTAAAATGAAACGTCTGTAATTGTGTTTGCGGTTGTGGTTAAAGCAATCATTTTTGAAAATGGATTGTACAGCAGAAAATGTTGCTGCTAAAATAGAAGTTATTGGTTTGAGAAGGCCAGCAGCTCCCCAACTACATGTTCAGTTGGTAATGGATGTGCGAGTGGAATATCTCCAAAGTTGAAAGAAAGCGACCGATATAAAAAGATGTGCACGCAGTTCTTTAATTAAGTGGTTTATTATAAGTCTCGGCCTTTAATTAAGTTATAAGCCCACAATTATTCTTCAAGTGTATTCAAAGCTCGCTAAGTTAAAAGGATATTTGACAGTTCGGATGGATGCGTCTGGGTGCCTATGGGTGCGCCGTTGCCGTATCTGTGCAAAATACGATTCGAGGTCATTTAAAGTTGCACATTCGCCATTGCTCAATGATGAATGAAATTGTATCGTATCCTGCCTGTTATAGGGAACTGAATGAGAGTGTGAGTGCAAATGTGTGGGAGAGTGCGGGTTGCGCTGTGTATATCGTTATAGCTGGCTTTTAAGTGTTCAATTGATAGCAAAAATAGAAAGCTTCGTTACCAAAAGGAAAAAATACAGTTTTGAACTTCGCACTTTTTTAGTGCTGTTCGCTGCGAAAGCCACCAGCTGCTGCTTGAATTTATGTTCAAATTGCCGTGCCCATTGACCATTGCTTGGTGATTTTTGTGGATTTTATTTATATGCTAAAAATCAAAATTTGTATTAATTACCATTGCACCAAAAAGGATTGTTTCAATACTTGTTTACTACAAAAAAATGTGTTCAAAATATATTAATATTTTTTTACTTAGGTCCGGCATAAGAAATGAAACTTAAAACTGAACTTAAACCTAGTTCAACTTTGAGGTTCCCTTCGATTAGGAACATAAAGAAGACTTGTTTGGTCTGAAACTTTGAACAAGCACAAGTTCAAGAGGAACACTTCTGCCAATACAATCCGTTTTGTAATTTCTTACCCTTAGACTTTCGTTGTTTCTTGGTAATTAGCGTGTTTCTTTGTAAACGTTTCACTCCCACATTTTTCTACAAGATTATGTTTTCCGTTAAGCTACGTCACCAATTCCAATATGGATGACCTACATTTTTTAATCACGCATTCTAGCCTAATTAGTATTCCATAGCCACAATTGCGATTATGACTGAGTTACCGCATTTTGAACATTCGGGCAAGTCATGGACGCTTCGTTCAGCACTTTATCTCCTTAAATTTTGTAGGTGCGTAGCCTACTCTCCCCAATCACCCCACTTTTTCAGTCGATTGTGCAAAAATTTCGCTTTTACCATTGTTCTCACTGCTGCGTCCAATGCGCTAAGCAGAGCAAGTACTCCTATGTGCTGTGTCAACTGGTTTGTAAGCCAAGGAAGTCACTTACAGTGGACGGAGGAGTTAACCCTGATATTGTTCTAACTTTGTACATTCGCATTCAGTACTACAAACACGTCATGTGTAGACTTACTCCACCCACTTGGAATTCCCAGTGCAGCGTTGATATGAGAATTGTGTGAGATTTCGATCAAATTTCAAAGCGTCCCATTTTTATTACTCTCAGCTCCAGTTTCATTAGCCAGACAGTTTGTCGCTTCCCTGTTCCTACGACTGACTAAACATGCGTAGTTTGCGGTTTCTAATCTTTATTATAATAATCGACATATGACTTTTCTCTCCGTGTACAGTTTGCCTTCAGCAGTTGTGCCGCAACTCGCAAAATAGTTCACATATTTCGCAGACATATTTTTCTGGTGTGTGCCAGTTTAAAAATACTATTATTGAACTGCATTTTTCTATTATTGAATATGCGTTGCAGAACTTCTGTAACCCTTTCAAGGACCGCTGCTGTTTGAGGCGAAGTAGCAGTGGTAACTGGAGCAAAAACCCGTTTTTCTCCTGCCAACAATCGACATTTTAAAGTTGCACGTTCAAACGAAAGGGGAGAGAACATTAATTTGTCATTTCCGCCACAAATGGTGCCGCCCAGAAGGGAGTTGCTTCTTTGGTGACGTGTAAATATGCTCTGACGCAAATGCCCTTTTTCAACTGAATAGTATAGTATAAAAACACCATATTTTACAGTAGTTAAATATAGAAACAAATAGATAATTGCTTAATGGAATACTATTGCTCTACCGACGATTCAGTGGTTCAAAGTGCGAAGCTTGCCTGTCCCCTCGCCTGTACTCGAACCAGCATCTTGAAAGTACTAAAGTATGGGGGTTATTAAATTATTTTTGTACTCCTTCCAATTCCCCGAATATTAATTGCTCCTGCGAGTGTTTGCAATCAGCAGAAGAGCTCCGCTTCAGCCGTAGTCGTAAAATGTATATTACATCATTAACATAATTCAGCTTAACGCATCTGCGGTCGGTCAAAATCCACTGCAGGAGCCCGTTAAAATAACACCCCGCTCATCTCGTTTGTGGACTGGTAAATGGGAATTGCGAATTCTCTGCCTGTTCGTTCTCAATCCAAGTCAGCGCCACCAAACCAGAAAGACTGGTGAGCCAGATGCGCAGCCAGCGCAAAAATAAACGACATTTTTTGATTTACTTGGCTGCTTGGATCGAACGTTGGCAGGAGTATTTCCGACGCTCCAAAATGTGAAGTGATTTTAATTTGGTGGAATTTTTATGAATTTAAAAAGACACAAACAAGTGTGTAAAATCAAGATTTTGCATTTAGGTTTGCGCAGGCCTGGATTTGTACTTAACGGTGTGCAATTTAAGTCGTTAATTAAAAATAAATTCAGAAGAGCCTAATATCTTATCCCCAGCAGAACTTCCGCATGCGGCAATGCTAACATTACTTAGCAAGGAGCCTGTAGGTATTATTTGTACGAGTATGTGGTCCTTTTCTAGTGAAGCTCAGCGACTTTTGGCGTCTGTGCCACTCTGCAATCGAGTTGCATAAGTATCCAAATTTTCAAAGGGAACTCGTAATCGTATTCCCCAAATGCATGCCAACTAGCACGGACAGTACGAGGAAAATCTCATTAACTTTCCACAGACAAATAGTTTGACACGTGTGTGCTGACCATAAAAATTATGAAGGTTTTTCATATGTGCATAAATTAGTCGCCTGAAATTGATGAGAATGCACAAGCAAAAAAGGAATTTGCAATATTTGATCAATATTTCTGAAATATGTGACAGTGGAAGCTTAGAACGATATTTGGTATTACCAATTAACTGTACTAACATATAAAACACTCCACCTTGGATAAGTTTGTATTAGTTTTAATGATGTTTTTGGGAATCGTATCAATTGATAAAATTATATTTTTGAAGAAATTCACGCTAGTCTTTCAGATGGAAGATGATCCCGAAAAGCTGTAATGCAAAAATGGGGCTAGCCGGCCTCTATGGTTTAGTGGTAACGTTTTCAGCGGGTTCAAATCCCATTTAATTACCCCGGGATAGGGCTCTAATGATTATTTTTGAATCCTTTCGTATAGGCGTTGAAGGCCTTAGTTGTTTATATTCAATGTTTTAGGCTTCAAATATACTTTGATTGCGCACACCACATTCTGTAAGCCATCATCCACTGTCGTCGCGCTTATTATATTATTTAGACTTACTATCCTTGTACTTTACGAGCTACAAATAGATAGTAAATTAAAGCTTCTTTTGTGATTCCTTGCTACATACTTGGGGTGGCATCAACAAAAAACTGTGACATATGCAGAGTGACTTGCGCTGATAGCGATAAATCACAGGTCTGCTTGTGCCACATATGCTCGTGCATGTGTGCCATCACCTGCTTAGGCGCACAGTACTCGTACACAAAATTTTCAACATTGGCACTCAATTTATTTGGGTCTACACACAGCGATGGTTGTGCATTCCTTGGGCCATTTAGTGCCGTAAAATGCGTAAGTAAAAGTAAGACACTGTGTCCGCTGATTGCATAATTATGCAAATTAAACTACAATATCAGCTAATGAATATTTAAACGCGCTCATTTTGTGCGAATTAAGAATTGGTAGTTCAATTGCCATTAAGTCGTATAGCAATGTAATCTGGAAGGAGAGTGAAGGGGTGCGCCACGCGCTGATACACTTCAAACGACAGCGTTGCCTTTGCCGCAGCTTTGGCTGGATTGGCTGGATGTATTCATTCACAAGTGTCATTGTTTACATAAACGGAAAAAAGTTGCCGCGCGTTAATAGACTCTAGCAAACAGCACCATTGACACCACTAGACACAGAATAATTACGCGCAATAGCAGTAGCAGCACATTACACAGCAGACACTCCTTGCTGACACACTCCCACCCATCCCACTACATTTAGCGCAAATCCGCTCACTGCGTAAACTGATTCATACACGCAGATGGAGCAATTCCGCGGCATTAGGTCTTTAACAGTTCATAATAGTAAAAATTTATAACAAGTACGCGTATTTCCTTTGAATTTCTGCAGAAAATTTATTTCACTTATCAAACGGAGTACGGGCCGTGACAATAAAGCGTCCGTAAAAGTGCACGCATGAAATGTGTCAGAAAAGGCCAATATTATTTTCAGGCTAAACAAACTCATTAGCCTTGCTGATTTGTGCGACAGTTTCGAAATTATTTCGATTTCAGAAATGTTGAAGTCTGCAAGCAACGCAATTGTGAGTCAGTAGTAAAGTATCGGGTACGGCAGGGCAAAGCACGTTCCGAATTTAATGATTTAGTTGTATGCAAACTGCGTGCCCAGCAGGCTGTAAAACTTTAACTACTTGTACTCGTATGTAGTGCAAGAAGTGACTTGCGATTAGCCATTTATAGAGGAGCATCGCGCACTATCGTTTCAAGACTGCAGATATTTTCCCAACAAGTGCAGTGTGAGATTGCTGTATGTGTTCTAAGATCAATATGTGACACCGAACCGTGCTGCGGCGTCACCTACCGCATGCGGGCCTTACTAATTACGAGAATGAAATTATATACATAGTATGTACTTAATTTATTTAATAATTTGTGCACATCAAGACGTGCAAACTAAAAATAGACTGGATTAATTTATGTTGAACTTATGATAGCATTTTCATTTGTAGGCATAGTAAATTTGAATCCATGCGTAAAAATACATTTTTATCGAAAAACTATAAAAATTTTGCCAGATGTGAATTAACATTTTCTTCACGGCTATTGCGAGTAAACGGACATATCAGAAAAAGCAACAAATTTCCCTAGAATACGCACTCAGCATCCCCTGATTTCTGAAAATATACTCGTGCAAATGTAATAATGGTAACCCAGTGCGTTTGAACATATTATTCAATAAAATGAAAGAGACCGGCGAAAACGAAGGATTTGGTCAGCCAATTTATGTTACGAGGGTTGAATGGCACGGATAATGATGATAAAGATGATCAATAATATTTCGAACATAGCCATTAGCCACATACTTTAATGATAAAACTTGAATCATTAAAAGAAGCTGAACATTGAGTTACACGCGGACATAGCCACTAGATAATACTTCCTATTTATGAGGCAGTGAGATTGAGTAGGGTTAATAAAACGTGCATTTATCAATTACCAATCAAATAAAAACCGTTTAAATTAAAAGCATTATTGGCATAACTTAACCGCTGAACACTGATTTAATAATAGTTTTAAAAAATTAATAGTTTAAAAAAAATTATAAAAAGTTAAAATTATTAAAAGTTTTAAAGAAACGCTCTGCAATGCTCAATACAGAAATATATAGAGTGTGGTTATAAATCGATGGTCGATGGGGTCTATAAGACTATTCTATGGAGTTTTTGACATTTTGAATTTTAAAAAATCGTTTGAAGCTGTGGTACCCAGCTAGAGGAATAATCGGTGTGTTCTCCACATTTAAGAACAAAACTACATACACATCATTGCTTCAAAGTTTATTATTACATATTCGTCCATATCTACAAAGGACGTTTTGATTATATCACTATATTGAAAATTTGCATACCAAGGACTTTAATATGACAACCGCAGCAACTCTTTCAACGGATTCTGTGGCACTGAAAACAAGAAGGATTATCACCATTGGCCCAATGGGATAGCAGAGCTCTAACTGCGCTCCTTATCTCGCTTGCGTATAAATCTTAAATCTTTTGAATGCTTTTAATGTAAATATTGAAATAGAAGTAAACGGACTGTATATGGGTGTATGAGTAAAATTGTTTTAAATAATTAAAGTACGGCACTGTTTTCATGAAACTTCTGCTAATTCAATTTGTTGGTGCAATTAATTAAAACCGCATTATTGGAAGCTATAAATATGTTGTCATCATTGCTTTGTAAATCATACATAATGCCGAAATGATCCAACTATAAACTGTTCAAAGAATTAACTTTAGATCAATGGAGAATTGTTTTGGTAGAGAAGATAATTCCAAATAGCACTTGGACAAACCGTGCTTTTTTTAAAAGGTATATTAAAGATCTGAGACCGAGGCCGATCCAAGGACTGCAATCGCGATTGGAATTGGAATTTCATCGTCGCAGAACTGACTGTCCAAGTAGTTTCGTATTAAACTATTTTATTGAATAGGCTGTAAACGCCCAATAGAGCTCATCTCATCATCGTTAAAAGATATGCTAGTGTGAATATCAAATATTCACAAATTTTCATTCAAATATGCGGCGATTTTCTGAATAACTGGTTTGATTTATTCATGTCGGTTGTGAAAAATGTCCGCCGGTTAAGTGAAACTAAAACTTGAACTAGAACTAGAAAAGATTTGAAATGTTACTCTGAAATATATGAAACTTGTATTTAGTAAATTATTTAAAAACACGCGTATGCATGTTTTCATAATCAGACACTTCAAATTTCTATATTGAAACCTCATCGGCATCTATTTATTTGCTCTTGATTACCCTGGAATATGGTGATTGTTTCTCGTATGCTGTTCTCAGTTTTCTTCTCGTTCTTGTTAGTGTCAAAAGCCAAAATTTTAATTTGGTAGACACATTTCAGTTCAAATCGATCTGATTTCCGTTCACACCCGCCTCCAAAAATCGCATTTATACGTGATTTTTGGTGGCATGATTATGGTCAGTTCTGCAATCTGGAGTGGTTCTTGCAATTATCTACTCAAGCTAGACTCTATTCAAGCTTTTTCCCAATTTTAGTTTGAAACTTTCTTTCTTGACCAATTCCCTTCTGCTCAATTTCTGTAATCCATTAAGGATTTTATGCGGTTCATCTTTCTCCGGTATCTAACCCATCACATACCTGCTTTTTAATAAATCTCACAATATCACTGCTATTTCTCATATCATTGATTTCGCAATTTTGCCTATAAATCTCCCTTTTGCTCCTACTCATGAAACTTGTCGGGTAATAACTATAATTCACACTACTTTCATAAAAACTGCTCCACGTATTTTGGATAATACTTATCTACCTATCTCTGGGTATGATGACAAACTTATTCAATTGCAAGAATAGAAAAACAATTGTTTACATCTTTCTTTTAATATTATGATTAATGTTCTTGAAAACTTTGACACACACCAATGCAGCTGAATACATGACTTTTTAATTAATTAGTAATCTGTGCCATTTGCATTCTATTTTACAGGGCAGAATGGTAGGCATTTAACCGGCACACTCGTTAACATTGAGTCTATGCGCCTATCATCACTCATGCACAGCCATTCACTCACTTAACCACAATGCAACTATAAATACTTGATGGTGCACTTACTTTAAGAGTACTCCACATTCACAATTTCAATACCAAGTCAGAGACCAAGTACATGTATACAATATTTACCAACTCACCTAACAAGCAACCGTCGGTGTGTCTATGCACAACAATCCACAAATAGTTAATATGCCGTCAATACATACAAAAAAAATCAAACAATAAACAATAGGAATCTTCCCTCTCAACTGCAACAGTACACCACCTCCAGCCAAACTTATGCATTCAGTTCTTAAGTTTAAGAAATTCTCCACTTTTCGCGCGTTTTGCTCGTGCGGCTTTCAACTGAACAGAAACTTGGCTGACTGACTGCTTGACTGCTTCTCATAAAGTTTATCTGCCGACTGAGCATTTGTCCAAAACACATTACATTCAAACTGAATTCGACTTTCCGTGTTCGAGTTGTTTGCCATCACACTTGTATGGGTGTACTTGCGGCTAGACAAATATTAGAACTCAAACCGAGAGCTTTCATTGACCATAATAAAAAAAACCACAGAATGACGCGGAAGGATTCTTGAAAGCACCGTTTATGCTTTCGCGAGAGTGAGCTTTCGAAGTATGTTGGCTAAAATGAGCTTTAACATTTCATGAATTAATTGAATAGTAGCAGCAGAAACATGAATGCTAGTGACATCCAATTTCCCTCTGTTAGGCTTGTATACAAAAATCGCACGGAGGATAACTTTTTTGGATGATATACACAAAGTTGACTCAACTTGTTCTGTATACACGAAGTGTTTTTAGTTTCTCTACATATTTGTATAAAACAATTAATTTAATGCAATTGCGATGATTAAATAAAAAGTTTGATTTTAAAATTTGTTTTAATATGGGCAGCAATCACTACATCATTACATCACTATTCATCTCTAATATGGTATAAAAGCAAATAAGCATACATACATCAGAAATTTGCCGTAGTAGAATTTTTGGCTAAAAAATACAGCAAATATTCATTCAAAAATAAAATGAAATCTTTTTCTTAAGGATTCGAACCAATCCCAGGCTGACAGTTTACCCATAGATCACAGGAGCACATGAAAATAGAACAAACAGCACCAACAAATTGAAGTTATATGTTATGGCTGGTATGGCTTTGAAGCATCAATATACTCGTACGTACTAATATATAATTTCGCACAAAAATATTGTATGTGACGTAAGTTATGAAAATGTGTCAATAGTGGGTGTGGCTGTAAAAATAACTCATTTTTTGTGTTGTGTTTAATGTTAGTACTCGCAACCTTCCTGTGAAACTTCGTTGATAAATCTTCTATAGGACCCTAGTCATGATTTTTTGTTAATTGTGGGCTTGGCAGTAGTATGATCCCAATATTTTGCACACAATCTTGTAGGGACCCAATGTACATTTCTGCTTTATTCCCATAACATCAATACAAACATAGACAGGCTCATATTAAGCTTAGATCCGAAAGTGTCTTATATAAAAACGTGGGCATCCTTTCTCTGATCAATTCCTTCCCTTGCAGTTGGCTTTATAATTTCCACAAGTTGCTTCTCAAAAAATTTCGCTCATAAGTCTCTAGAAAAAGGCCGATTGGGATGTGCTCCAAGATCATGTTTCCACTTAAATCTTATTAAGACCTTAAGAGTACAATCATTCATATCAACGAGGTCCTTTACTCCGCAATATTAAAATCAACGCCTGACTTGAAACAATAAAAAAACACTCCTATATTCAGATTGAAAATTATAAGGCAAAACGGAAACTAGGAATAATTTTGCACACTACCAGATCATCACTTATATAAAGCAAATTTTAGCAAATCAAGCTTTAAAAAGCCTTTAGTTCCTCAAAGAACACATGCCCAAAACTTTGCAAACCTCATACCAACACAAACCACCAACTTTTCACTGTGGAACCTAAACAAAGGAATAAAAACGTAACTACCCATCAACCACCTCTCATAAACACTGGCGGTACCTGGTCTAGACCATGCCTGGAGAAAGTGAAAACACCAGCTAACTACTTCAAAACAACATTCAGCAATGTAATCAAGAGACAGAATATATCATTCTCACAAAATAACACAACTACAGGAAAAAAAAATTAAAATAATAGCCACCAAAGAAATAAAGCATCATTTGAAATATATACTAACTACTGGACGAGTATATAGAGGATTGCTTTCCCAATATGCTGTACAGGTCAATTATTAGAAGAACGAACTCCAAAGAATGGTAGTTGTGGAATTTTTTGCCTCAAAGGGACTTGTGTTTCGTGGTGATAATAAAATTTAAAGGTCTAAAAATTACGGGAATTATTTTGGATGCCTACAATTAATGAGTTAATTTAACTCTTTGCTTGCTGATCATATAAAAACATCGTAAATCGCAGAAAAGAAAGTTTGCAATGAATTTAATAATAAAATAGGACGATTATCAACGAACTAAGCAGCAAAATAATACTCAATAAGCGTAGATCCCACACCAGATCCATGTTGGCCAACTTACCTTCATCGGTCGGTACATAGAATCGATGGAAAATTTTGACAGAATGTTGAGGGGCAAAAAAAGTTTTGAAGTTCCTCTATAAAACCAGATAGTCTGCACACGGTGATGCTGTTAACGCTTTGCGTAATACTTACTTTAATATATTAAATGCTTTAACATCAATGGGCAGCAACACCGATCAACCAGGAGAGACAAGAGACGAGGTATAAAACCATGCACAAAAAATGGAAAAACTGGAGACCATTTTCCTCTCGGAGTTATGTAAAGAACTTTTGGGAATTATGGATAAAATAAGCACAAGCTTACGGAGAACTGTTTGCATCTCCAGCTGATTAAATAAGAAGCGCGTGCAGCAATTTCAGCTAGTACGAATGTGCTGCCAAAAATAAAATAAAATGTTGACTAGATATAAAGATAATTCTCACAGAAAAATAATTCGCGCATACGCATCACTTTTTTGGAAGGACCATCAGAGACTGTGCAGTTGAATGGCAAAGGAAAATTATGTATAGAAATGTATCTTTCTATAATCGATACTTTGGATGCTCATTTAAAACAAATTTCGGAATCAAACAAGGAAACTAACAAACATTTTTTTTATTTTTTTTATTTTATTAAAGCTTACATAGTAAAAACAATTATTAAATAAGCTATGCTAAGCAGCGCTAAACAAACATTTTATTTCTCTTTCTCACTTAAAAATCGATCGATTCTGACTAGTTGGGAAATAATTATATCACGACGACATTAAGCTAAGATCAGATTGTTTTCATTTAATGAGGTACTTGAAAACTTTGCAAATGAATTCACGGAATTAAGTAGCTCAACCTCACATACTCTGACAAAGGTAGATAAATTAGAAGAATCTTATCGAATATGGAAGTTACTACAAAGATATTTCTTTGCCTAATGGCCACCAAGTGCAGAGGAGAGCATTCATTTTCACAACTAACAAGCAAAGAAGTCTGAAGTTGGGTAAGACCAATTTCAAAATAGCCTTTACCTCTCCTTGTGCGTGCGAATTCAACAATGAGGCTGTTTTCTTCATAAATCCTGGTTAGGAGCATATCTACGGTAATTTTTGGTGGTGGTAATTTTTGGTGGTGTCCTTTATCTGATGTTTGCAGGGTCAATATACGTACTAAAATAAAATTTCGCCCAAAAATATTGTATAGGACGTCAGTTATAAAAATATGTCAATAGTGGGCGTGGCTTTAAAAATAACCGGCCCTTCTTTGTGTCGTGCTTAATGTTAGTACCCGCAACCTTCCTGTGAATGGACATGATTTTTGGTTATTTGGGGGCGTTGCAGTAGTATTATCATCCCCATATTTTGCACACTCACTATTATGGACCCCATGCATATTTTTGCCAACTGTTGTTCCGATAGCATCAATAACAGCATAGGATAATTTTAATTTTAGACCCGAAAGTTTAAGTATCAAAAGTGGGCGTCTCCTTTCTCTGATCAACGTCATTTTTTTTACTTAGCTGTATAATGTTCACATGTTGCTTCTCGGAAAAGTTCATCCATAAATCTGTAATAGATCTTAAGTTGTGAATATTTGTTAGTAGTGGGAGTGGAAGTTAATATGTACCTCCTACTTTTTGCATAGTGTTTAGTACCGCCCACTTTTTGCAAAGTGCATCTACATTACTACCAAATTGGGTCACTATTCCATCAATTGGACCGAAGTTATAGTAATTTTAAAAAAGGTGAAAAAACCTCCTTATATGGGAGGTTGGCGTGGTCTTTTGTCCAGACTACACTTCTGCAAAGTGTCATTAAGATCTCTCTAACGGTGTAAAAAAATGGCCAAGGACTGACAGACAAAATCAAAATTGTTCAGAAAGTGATTCTGATCATATACGAGGTGTGATCAAAAAATAACCGTTATTGTGTGATCCAAAAAATAAAGTATTTATTTATTCATCAACAACTATCTTGTCCCCTTCAAAGTAATTCCCCTCAGATATAATACACTTATGCCAGCGTTTTTTCCAATCCTCGAAACACTTCTGAAACGCTTTTTTTGGTATCGCCAACAGCTCCTGTTTCGATTTTTCTTTTATCTCCTCAATCGTAGCAAAACGCTTTCCCCAAAGGCCACAGTCAACATTTCAAATGTCCTTGCGCATTTTTTATACAAAACTGAATACAGTTTCTTTGATCCATTTTTTCGAATAGTACAAAATCGAAGAGCACACCAAAACACGACTAACCTTTTTATCTGTCAAAAACAAACTGACAATCCAAAATGGTTGGTATTGCCAACATATATAACAGACATGTGTACCAACATAACAGAAAAAAAATGCGAACATCGAACATACGTAACTCACGAAAAGATGAAAATAACGGTAATTTTTTGATCACACCTCGTATGTATATTTAAGTCCATACCTACCACGCCTTCTTCTTGTTTTATTCTTTAAAAAAGGTAAAAAGGTTAAAACAAACTTTCAAAATTATCAGACAGATCTGATTTAAAGTAAATAACTACCGGATAAGGAACTTATAAAAATTATTGAGGGGTTGATAACCGGACGATGGAGAGAGTGGGTCCTCCTTCTTGAGGTTTTTACAAAAGTTCTATTTCTGAGTAGGAAAAATCAATAAATTTCCTTTCACTCCTTCTTTTTACCTACTACGAATAACAAGTGCTCATCAGCAGGACGCAATACCTCGTACCTTATAAAAGATACGGCTATCAGCCCCTACTAAACCTCACCAGGACCCCGTTGGGAACCGAGGAACAGGGTTCTCCCCATGTAAAATGACTTTGGGGTCTTTGAATGTGAAGCTAACAGCTACTTCTCATCTAACCAAACTTACGAGTAGTATGATAGTGCCGCGGTACGAAGCTAGTAACAGTTCTCAGCTCAGAGGTTGTATTTTAAGAAAAGTCTTGCCTGTGTGATATCTTCCGAATTGACACTGAATTGCGTGAATTTATCGGCAGGAGTAGAGAAGTCTAAGTCGATGGGCCATGGCGGCAGGGCTACACGTTAACCACATTTAATGCCGTCAACCAAAAGTGACCCGACTTTCTAATATTTGAAATCAATCAATTGTTTTACTTATTATTATTACAACATACAAATAACTATTCGCACAATTAAAAATAATTTTCTTAATAGAAATCCAAATATGTTTTATTTGTTTAAATCAGTACTAGGGGTTAATGTGAGGGGTTCAAGTGAGACAAAAAAGTTTCTCTACTTATCTATATTCTCATTTTAAATCGTAGCGTCGATTTTCCACCAAATTGTAAACAACTAATTCAGTTGTGTACTTAATTTGGTTCTTGACATCAGAAATACATTGTAGCCTTTGGCTAATAAAGTTCTTTTCTCATAAAGTATTTTTTTTTTATCTATTTTGGATAACTTCACTATTTAATTGTGTGCATTTCGGTTCAATCTCACTTCCTTTTTATGTAGCTTGCGTCGGTCGCGGAAAAAATATGTTACTTTTCCTAGACCCATGTCAAATTAATGAGCAGGTAAGTTTTTTTACTTATTGAATTAATTAATGAAATTAGATTCAAGTGTGAAAATTGCCTTTCACTTTCCCTGAGCAACCTCGTCGATTTCGATTTTAGCCTATTAATTACAACAAATTGTGCTAAACTGCTTCTCAACTAGCATTCCGCAGCTCGTTCCATTTAACTACCGGGCTACGTGTACTTATTAAATTAATATAAATAAATTAAATAATTCATTCAAATTGTGCAAATTGGTGGGTAATTAAAAAATAAGAAAAGAAGGCGCGAAAAGTAGTAGTGCGAAATGCGAGTAATTGAAATTGCGCACATACGAGGGCGGATTGATATTGAAGCTACCTAGCGCTAGATGGCAGCACAAACACAAAAACTTTTTTTTTTAGAAATTGCGATCTGTCAAACGTCAGCTGTTAAAATTTCACCCAAATTCATCGATTAGTTTATTTGTTGTAGTCGTTTGAAGTAAGCAACTTTTGTGTTTCTTGAAAAATGGAAAAAAGCGAATTTCGTGCAATGATTAAACACTATTATTTGAAAGGGAAAACGGCAAAAGAGACAAAAGAAAAGCTCGATAAACATTACGGTGAGTCTGCTGAATTTAAACACGGCCGAACAAGCACTGCAACAATACCATCAACAGGAAGGCCAAAAGAGGTGGTTACTGAAGAAAATATCAAGAAAATCCTCGATATCGTTATGAACGATCGCCGAGACAAGTTGCGTGAGATTGTTGAAATGGTAAGCATATCATATGAACGTGTGTTCAACATTTTGCATGAACATTTGCATATCAAAAAGCTATCGGCAAGATGGGTGCCGCGTTTGCTCAGTGTCGAACAAAAACGAGTTCGACAGACCACTTCACAGCGGTGTTTGGACATGATAAAGCGTAATCCTGTTGATTTTTGGCGTCGATTAATAACTGTTGATGAAACGTGGGTCCACCACTACACACCTAAAACCAAAAATCAATCGAAACAATGGGTGGAAGCTGGTGGAAGTGCTCCGAAGAAGGCGAAGGCAGTGAAATCGGCTGGCAAGGTTATGGCCACTGTATTTTGGGATGCACACGGAATATTGCTTATCGATTATCTTGAAAAAGGATCCACAATCACAGGAAAGTATTATCGTGCATTATTGGATCAATTGATTGATGCAATCAAGGAAAAATGACGACATTTAAAGAAGAAAAAAAATGCTCTTTCTTCAAGACAACGCACCGGTTCACACAGCATTAGATACGATGCTAAAATTACGTGAAATACACTTCGAATTGGTTAATCATCCACCTTATAGTCCAGATTTAGCTGATTTAGTGTGTCGAAGTAAAAGGAGACTATGTTGAGAAATAAATGGTTTTGGAAAAAAAAATGTTTTTTTCCTACTTAGGTAGCTTCAATATCAATCCGCCCACGTAGTTCTGTACATCACAATAATAAAACACTCGGTAATTCCAGATTTGTCCCCTACTGATAACATGGGGCTCCCGTAAAGTAAGATCAAGAGTTTATCTAATAACTGCCCATATCGCTCATATTTTATATTGGGCTGTAAGTTGCTGACTTATTCAAACTTTAATATTAAACTATGAATATGGTCGATTTTTTATATACGATATAAGATTTTGTACTCACATATGGAACAGGTATAACTGCCATATGCCATTGGATAGATGTCGCTATATCAGTACATAATTTAACACCGTTCACACCTGTCACACATCCTTGCACAAACGCGCCCACAAGGTACATTTGCCCGTAACCCAAATGATGAGTTAGTCATAATTATATGATTTTTATTGGTACCATAATAAGTTTGTAATAAATATCACCGAAAAAGTAAAAGTTTTACTTAACGCTAAAAGTCTTGGCGCACATGCAATATACGCAGCCGATTAATATTCACCTGTCAACGTTATTTCAATGAAAACAAGTTTTCAATACAACCGCGCAGATACATATCTTTACATACTAATTACAAATAGTACTTGCCCACAAATGCACATTATCGAATAATTTGTATATGTTGCACTATTTTATTACCAAATTAACTAGATAAAATTACGTTCAATGATATCTGAAAATTTAAGTGGATCAGATATATTATAAAAAAAACGGAGTCTGTCTGAATCTGTTCTACAGTTGACTAAATAGCACAGTACCAAATAGTATTACAAATATATTATATATTTCCAACAAGGAAGGATTGAGTCATAAATGGAATTGATTCTAGTATGATCAATTCATATGGTTAGTATATTTTAGTACACAATCAGAGAGAGCATGGGAACTTAAAATCATTCAATGGACACCTTAACATGATCACATCTTAAATGTTATTTTTCCGACCTGCGGTGAAACGCATTTTAGCCATCGTCATCATGATAATATTTTACTATATAATCCTAGTTTATCTCATTACCTATAAAATGAACATCAGTTCGACCCACATTTTACATCACATTTTCAAAAACAAAATTTGAAATTTAAACAATACAATATTATATTCGCACTATTTAAGTAATTACATTAAAAAACAACTTAACGATATTTTATTAATTTTTTGTGATCTCCCTGTGTTCTACACATGCTCTTAAGACTCCAAATTCATTGATACATTTTCAATTTGATTGATGGCTGGGCTCTGCAGCAAATACTGTACAAATACTTTGTACGATTATACAATATCGCACTTCTCGTATCCAAAGTGGAGCACGCCGTGTCGTTATCGTGCTGCAAGAAAAAGCTACCCTCTTCGATTCAAATTATTAAAAAATTGATTTCTTCTCGTTAATCTGCTCCCAAAATAGAGTTTTCGAATGAAATCTCGGACCGTTTGAACAGTAATATTTATTTGAAACTTTTAATACAAAAAAACGCCAAATTTTACCGCACTTACTAAGTTCACCCAAAATAAAATATTATAAAGTCTAATCAACAACATTCTGTTTCAATTTCTCAATATTTTTTTAATGCGGCCATTGCTTTCATATATTTTACTAAAGAGAAAATTATAGAACAGCTCCGATTCACAGTCTTCGCGATTCATTTGACTATACAATTGAATAGATTCACGCCCCACGATAAAAAATAATTGTATGTTTGTTCAGAGTTTTACTTATTTCACCCACAAAAAATGTGGGGATCAATTATTATTAATGGTCTTAGTTTAAAATATAATGATTTTTATGCATTATATCTCCATGCCTATGAGAACGCCGGCAGGTGGTAAATAACAAAACTATTCAAAATATTTGTCTGAACTTTAAATTTCGTGCAATAAATACAATAGAACTTAAGAATATATGTAAAAATTTAAAATATAAACCTGACTGCAACAAAGTTTCGAGTAAAATAATCCTTGATAACTGGAACGTCATAGGAAAAATTTTGCTAAATATAATAAATAAATCTTTGGAATTAGGTGCCTTTCCTGAAAATTGGAAAGAATCAATAGTCACACCAATTGAAAAAATCGCCAAAACAAATAAATGCGAGGAATATCGACCAATTAATACACTTAAGACAACTGAAAAAATAATCGAAAAGGTGGTTAAAGAGCAGCTTGAAAAGTATATGGAACAAAATAAGCTTCTTTCAAAATACCAGTCAGGATTCAGAAAGAATTTCTCGTGTGAAACAGCTGTAAACTATGTGATAAATAGATGGAAGTATACGGAAAGAAATAAAAAAATTATGGCAATATTTCTAGATTTTAAAAGAGCTTTCGAAACTATTGACAGAATTATCCTAGTGCAGAAACTATATAGTTACGGGATACAGGGAAACGAACTAAAATTGTTTGAATCTTATTTAACAAACCGCAAACAAGTCACTAAAGTTAATAATACAAAATCAATTAAAATTAATAACGAATTTGGAGTACCGCAGGGATCAATTTTAGGTGCTTTGTTGTTTATTATATTTATAAATTATATGCAGAACGTTCTGGAAAAATGTGAAATTGTTTTATATGCAGACGATACACTTATTTTCACAGAAGCAAACAATGAAGAAAAATGTCAGGATAATTTATTGCACGATATGAATAATATTACTACATGGTTAAAAATGAACAAATTAAAATTAAACGAAAGTAAAACGAAATTAATGGAAATAAATATGAACAATAACACAATATTTAAAATTAATAACGAAATTATAGAAAAAGTTAAAAAAATAAAATACCTGGGTTTCATAATTGATAATGAATTAAAATTTAAAGAACACATAGATACGATGTGTAAAAAAATTGGCAAAAAAATAAGTTTCCTTAAAAGAATAAGAAATAAAATATCAATATTATCGGCAGTCAATATTTACAACACAATAATTAAACCTCACTTTGAGTATGGGTCCACTGTTCTATACACATGTTGCACAAAAACACAAATATAAAGACTACAAAAGCTTCAAAATAAAGTAATGCTATCTCTTAAATGTAATCGGTACACTTCAATTCAATTTATGCTTGAATCACTTAAATGACTAAATATTCAACAAAGAATAAAATTCAACACTTTATGCTTCATACAAAAAATCAAAAGTGGAAATGCACCAAAATATTTGGTAGATCAAATACAATATGTTGGAGACGCACAACCATATCAGCTAAGAAATGGCCAAGATTTCAGGATACAACGAGTAACAACAAGTGCTATGCAGAGATCCCTCTATTATAAAGGACTTTTGACGTACAACAATATGCCGAATGATGTCAAGAATGAAATAAATATTAATGTTTTTAAAAGAAAAATTTCAATGTTTGTTAAAAATAGTAATGAAAATGAAATGTAATGAAAATTAAATGTAAATGTAACAGATTAAGTAAATTCAAAGTATTTCAAATACTACTAATAACTAATAATAATAATAATAATAATAACTGATTAACTGGAAAAAACTAAAAACGGATTAGCCCCCAGTGAAACACAATATTAACAAGAATAACAGTATATTTGTCAATTCGGCAACTCTGACACTCATACTTACCTCGCATTTACTTATTCGGGGTTGTTAATCGTGTTCGTCGTACAAGAATTTCTTAAAACGCAACTTCCGTAAATAACCTATTGCAAGTCATCCAATTTCACACCAAAAATAACAACAAAACTTGAGAAAAATTTAAAAAGAGCACTTGCGCGCTCGGGTTCGGTAGCCGCAACCGGTCAGAACGATTGAATTATAATTAGCGTTCACAGTCTCATAATGCGAATTCAATAGAATAGAATAAAAGAGAGCGGCAATCTGCAATTTTAGGTAATTGGGAAACAATTTACTGTCGACTGCCAATATTTCCATTTACCACTACGAAATTAGCGCCATAATCTTCTAATCCATGGCAAACAAGAACTGTTAGAAATCAAAACATAAACAAACACGTCCAGTATCCATCAGCTTCCAGCTCTCACACCAACACGAACACACACAAACACATATGTTATCAGCAGAATATTTGTTACTATTTCTCCTGATATGACGTTGGGAATTCCACCCAGTACTTTTGGTTTGGAATTGTGTCGACTCATGGTTTTTTCGCGCTAAACATTACGATTGAACAAACAATGAGTGCCTTTATAAGAGATTGATAATTAGTCCTTAGTTATGCGGTGCGCTAGAATTGGCAGACACATATATGGAATACAAACAAGCAGGCATATGGGTAATACGTGTGTTTGGGGAAGTTTATAGAAAATTACCCGTACGTATGGCTGCAGAGCGTTACTGTCACATGAAACTGCATCAACTAATTTGATGAAATGATATGAAAGTATACAAGTAGTTTATCACATATAGGTAAGTAAAAAAATAAGTGCGCAGAGGGAATTTATTGCTACAGATTTATTATTGTGAATTGAAAATAGTGTCTCAATATGTGCTAGTCCTATATGTAAAACACTGCACATATGTATACATTTTGCAAATATTTAAAATTCTAAGCTTCATTAATATCCGGAAAGCATGGGGTGGAGCGAAACAAGAAGAAAAATATATTTTCTAAGTTACGTAAACAACACGTAAACTGAATTCGTGGGTGGAATAAAAGCCACCCATATCAAAGTTAACATCATCGATACTTGGCTTAATCCAACCTTGCCAATTATCGGTCACAGGTGAGATCGATCACACAAATAACCTTACCAACTGACACACATAATTAGTTGCCAGTTGGCTCACACAATTTTCTTTGCAATAATGAAGTGTTCAGTGAAAAATATAATTAAAGGAAATATTAAACAGCCTTAATGGGGCTTTTGCATACTTTGGAATCACTCAAGTTCATAGCAATTAAATCCCCCAACGAATACTAATTGCAGCCGGTGCTGGTGCTCTGCTCTGCAGTGCTTTGCTCCATCCATCGATCGTCCGTGTCTCTAATTTGTTCGTTCGTTTCAGGTTTGCTGCTTTCTGACTTGGTTATTTTTTATGCTTGTTTAAGTATTTATATCTGCCCGTACTGGCTTTGTTGCATTGTTTAGAATTGGCTGCAGAGCCTGAAATTTCCCATTATATCTGAGCGATAAACAATTAAAATGAAGCTTTGTTTGAATCAAAGAATTTTTTCGTAGCTGATTTGAAAGGTATGCCTGCGAACAGCCACTCTACTCATATCTCCAAACAGGCTCAAACAATCATGTGCACATACACATCTTCGGTATTTACATGGGCTGTTGCATCAACTGACGTTTTAATTGTTAATACAATTTGTTTTACAATTTGTTATTTGTAGATGGAAAGCACTGCACAAAGCTCGAATTTTGTCGGATTGCATGTAATGTTTATGTTTGTTTTTAAATACACACTTTTTTAGTTATTAAAATAATGCAATTACGCTGCACTTGTGTGCTCGTTACAATCTGAAGCCTAAACCAGTAGAATTACTCACGCCGCTATACTTGTACTTATACACGGATTACGATGCATGACAATGCGTCATTGGTTCTGGTGCGCATGCGTGCGTTCAGTTTTCTTGATGTATGTTTGGTGGGAACAACTGTCCTGGGAATTCCGCGTTATGAATTAAAAATTCTCATTTCACTTTATAATCTGCTTCAAATGTTAAGTGGAGATGTCACCATTGGCAATACATTTGGAGTAATTCTACAACTTACGCTGTCTGTATTGAATGGAAAGGTACGCTACTGGCACATATATTTACTAACACAAACAAACATAAAAATAACGTCACTGATTGCGTAACAATATGCTAGCACATGAACGACTACTGTCTACACACAGCGGAAGTTGGGAACAAAACGGGGCTCACCTTTAGTTAGATACGTGTATGTATGTACTCACGATGCGAATCGGATTCGGCAGCAGCTACTGAGCCGAAACTGCTGCCAACCAAATTGATGCGAAACACTGCGGTTCTAAAAATGTATGCAACAAGCGCTGAGAAACGAACAAAGCTCACAGTTGGAGCTGGTTACTGCCTGTTGCCCGCCAATCATTCCATTCTTGTTTGGGCGCCGATGTGTGCTGGCTCTGGCTGTGCTTTCGTGCATATAAAAGATAGTCGTGGACTGAGTTCGGCTTAGTGTTTGCTCGTCCGACCACAGTTTAGTTTGTAACGACCGTAAAGTCACTCCAACATTTAAGGATCGTTAGTGGATAGAAACTATAAAAGTTAAGCAAATTATAATTTAAAAAAGTACTACAAAAAGTGAAATTCAATATTAAGGACTACTTATTATATAATTCTCACTCAGAAAAGAAAAATTGACAAACGTACGTAAATGAATCAATGAAAGATGTATTTATTTAATTTCTTTTGATTTCTGTGATATGAAGTGTCGTTTCAATATTTGGCTTCCTTCATTTAATATTCTGCTCCGTTATAACAAAACGCAAGTATACGAACTTAAAGATGACTCCATCTGGAATTTTGTTGACTTTATCTTGTGTCTATTAAGAGTATATTTTTTGTGAATATTTATAAATAGGCCAAACAAAGTTAAGCACGGAAAAAAAATTGTAATAGCTATAATTTTAGTATAGTGTGGATTTGCTTATAATGTGGCCTAGAAAAATTTAAATTATTCATATTGTAACTACTAAAAAAGTGACAACCGAATGTCTGTTTTTGTTATTTGTTTCAGACTGTAGACTTTTCCATAAATATGATTCAATATGCAGACAGATTTCGAATTATAGCGTCAACTATGTACTAAAATCAGTGTATAACTAACTATAACCAATTTATATTTTTGTTTTGTTGTCGGGCATATTTTCGGTAGCCCTTTTTATAAATAGAGTATTCGCTAAAAATAGCTTTGCATCATTCCTGTTTAGCTTACTCGTATATGATTTGAAAAATATCTTATGAATTATTAAAATTAATTCTGAGCTCTTCAATCCATCGCATTTAATAACATCGAATAATATGATATCTGTATTTGCATTACTGAACAGTCGCTTCAATTTGAAATTCAGTTCGCTCAACTCAAATCATGTAAGGGAAAAGCTCAACAATATGCAAATGCAAACCAACATGGTCAAATACAAACCATCAGACAAATACAAATGCTAGTTTTAATGCCCAATTAAGAAATGGCTATAAGCGAATATCCTTCAATAAATTTTGTTATTATATATTCTACAAAAGTGTGCATGGGGTAAATAATCAGTGGTACTTACTGATATAAATGGTTATCTAAAAACTTCAAGAAATTACTTTCTCGTTTAGAGTTGATATAAAGGCCACTTAGAATCCTCGGGGAATCTTCTGTTATATCGTTCCACCTGTTACACCCAGATAGGTAGCTTTGTATGTTTATATATGTATTTCTTTAAATTTTTAAAAAGCTCTACTTTTATTCTAATAACGAGACCAGCTCACCGCAATGTTTGTAATAATCACTATTCAGATTAATCTGCCCTATTGATACACATATATTGATATATCACTATTATTGAAACTATTTCTAATTATATTATTATTTGTTACTGGTGGTCAGTGGACACAATTGCTTTACATTCATTTACGTTTGCTTAAAAATGCCGCTTTTTGTAAATCCACATCGCAGTTGACGCATTAACTAATTGTTCATGGTCGTCTTAAGGATGACAGCTATTTAATGAGCTAGCTCAGCATTTTAATGTGTTTTTTATGGAATTGTAATCGCTAAATTTATTACTTATTTATGACTTCACTACATGGAGTTACTATCATTGCAGGTTTGCAAATCGTGTCTTGTGAGTGGATTGTGAGTCTTCTTCACTTGTTTAGATAAAATAAATTTTCTATATTTTTCTTGAAGGCTTTATAGCCATGTTTGTCACTGCCATTATATCCATTTCCCTTAAGCCTCCAAATTTTTATCCGTAGATATTATTGCATAGTTTTGTTAATACTTGAATTTGTGAAAAATTCGCCACAGTATATTCGCGATCCCCACTGTTAGACCAACAAACACAATCACACAGACACAACATGTATAAATACGAGTAAGAACGTGTGTGAATATCACAAATTATAAAACCTCAAATAGTAGGTTTTTATTGGTGCTGCTGCTGTTCTTGTTGTTGCTCTTCCAGCTGCTGGCGCTGTTATCAAGTAAATAATAAATACTTATTACGTTTGCTTCATTTCGTTTTAAATTATGCTCGCTTACTCAATTAAGCGAATCAAAACAAATTACATTCGTTTTTTAAACAGCCCAAGCAAAAGTACAAACATCACAGCAACACAGCAACACCGACACCAGCAACCAACAACAATAATAATGAAGCATCGCATTTCGGAAGTAAAATATTAGTTGGCATATGGACATAGGTATAAGTATGGACGTGTGTGTGGTGCATTCGAGAATGCGAGTGAGTGGCTGCCTGAACTCTGCACCTCTCTCACCAATTTTAAGTGCATTCATTTTTTTTCGGTACCCTTGTTTGATGAATAAAAATGAGGCTGACGTCAAGTACATGCAATTAGGTATTTTAGGGGTTATAAAGGAAATGTCGCAAAATCACACCACCACTGATGTGCAGGTATGCACAATCAGATCTGCTGCTACATATGTACATAGTTGCTGTGAGTTGGTTGTGTTAGCAGTAACTGCTTCCACAAATTAACAAGAATCACTGCTCGTCGGCCATACAAATGTTGCTCCCTCGATGAACGATCAGATCGACCACTTTAAAAAGTCGAAAAACCTTGAGCAGTGGTCGCAGAATTAATCAAAAAAGATTTCTCCTCATCATTAGAACCAGCGAAGGTGAACGCTTTCATGCGATTTGCAACAATAAAAATTAATATAAAAACAATTCCATAAAAATATATGTACTCGTGTACTATGCACACAGGCACACAAAAACCATAAATATCCACACTGCGTTTACGGTGAACGCACCAACTGCTGGGTATAATTACAAAGTTTCACTGAACGAGAGCACTCTTGGCCAGCTGAATATCGTCCAAGTTATCTTGCTTGCCACATGCTAATAAATGTTAAATAATGCCAATGTCCGCACTGCGCAGGCGCAAATTTTTATTATACTTGGTTGCTTATGTACAAGTAGATACTTATGTAACCACCTATGTACGAGTATCTAATTCTTAGAGCATTCGCTTTAGGTTTGTCTACAGTCATATACATTTGGTTAATAAGTGCAAACAACAGGCAAGCCCAATTACCCCTTACCTCTAGGTTGCTTTTCAGCCAGCACTGTGTAATAAAATGTGCATTTTGTAAGTTCGACACAATTTTATATTGGCCGTAAACACACAATGCACAAACATGTACTCGTAACCGAGTACATGCAGATATTTCGTAATCAACTCAACGTAAAACATGAAGCCAAAACGCCACTGCTGCCAAAGTAAAACTGGCTAAAGCTGAAGAAGTATGTTTCTCAACTTGGCGCGCCAACGCATGTCTCGAACAATAGTTCTGAAGGCAGTGGTAGCACCATGCGCTAAAGATATGCTTGTGAATAATCGATTACCTCACACACTGACCGGAAGAATCCCAAGTACTGTGCAGCGAGAAAATCGAAAGTGCAAGTGAACTAGTGAAAAAAAGTTGGTAATTTTAATTCAAACTAAACCAATCTGTTCAAGTTTTGCAGCATCTGTGCCTTCTGTGTGAAAACATTTTAAATTGTATGAGGCAGGAAGAAATAAAACATGCCGGTTTTTATTTTCGTTGCAATTCTGTAAGGCGGGGTGGAACCTTCGCCACTCATTTCCTTAATGATTGCAAGTGTGGCAAGCGATAGCAGCTCATTCTGTGGTAATATGTGCTGACGTGGCAATCGAGCAACAATAAGGAAGTTGTTATCTTAGGTACTGCCTATAATGATTGCAGAATAAATAAATAATAATACTACTCGTACTGGCTCTGCAGCAACAAAGGTTATAGTAACTGCCAACATACCCGCTAACCAGCTCCAATGCACACATCATTAAAAAGTTATCTAAATCCACCGAGTACAACAGAGGCAGCCGTGGTTTTAATTGAGAGATTTTCAACAATTTTTTACAAGTTTCAAGGTTACTCTTCTTTTTAAAATACAATATCAGACAATATTTATTAACAAACTACATTCGAATGCAAATCTGTACAATAAAACAAAAGATACATTGTATGAGTTAATAGCCCGCCGCCGACGAACATGTGCAAGTACTTGTATTTACTTAATTGGTTTTAGCTTCAAATGCAAGAAGGTCAATCGATATGATGTATGTCGTAAGCGTTTATTAGCCAGCTAATTATAAAAATTAAAAATATAAAACCCTAATGAAGGTGGATATGAATGTGGTTGTTAAATGAGCCACCTGAGCGCATAATGAAGCATGAGAGAACATTCTATCTGCGTGGCACATTAACTAGCCATAACTCGTAACTTTTGTAGTAGTTAGAGCTATGACACTGAGAAACAGCCTGACTCCACTGCCCCCAAACCGTTCTACTCCAGCTCGCATAAAGATGCACATCGCAACCAACATAAATTGTTGACTTTTGGAACCCAGCGTAAGCTCATAATCTGCACGACTTTGAATACACTCATAAGTATAAGCTGCAACCAGCAATGCAAACCCCACTTGATCCAGCGTATTGTGCCGGCTAGCATGAGAAACGGTCCCACATATAATTAGTTGCACCTACTTAACTCGCAGCGATAGTTCCGATATCATTTTAGCACCTTTGTTAATTTAAAAAATGTTAACTACAAAAAAGATAGAGTAAAAAATTTTCAGTGCGCATTAATTATTTTTTGCTATACCTCTTGCATAATTTATTGTATAATAATGATTTACCTTTTTACTCACTGACAAGTCCGGCCACATTTTACTGGTAATTAGTAATTGCAAACTAATCAAAATTACGCCTTGAAAGGCACGTTCATGAATGGCGTCTGCTAAACAGGAAACTGCGGGTACCTGTTCAAACGTACTCTTGCAAGTGTGTGTAACAATATGGCAATGCGTCCGATTGCAAATGGCGGTACATGCACTCACAGATGATAGCAGCAGCAACACACATAATCAAAGAAAACGAATTGAATTGAAACAAAACAAATAGGCCGACAGAATGTTCAATACGACGCCTTTTTAATTGATTGTCAATAAAACATTTTAATTGATTTAATTTGAGGCAAGTGCCAGTTCAATGGTTCGAAAATGATTGCATTTAATGCGATAATGATCGCATGTATGTAGGTATATATCTTTAATGAGTAATATAATTAATACAATAAATGTCACTTTCTTCACACACGCAATATTCTCGAACCATATGTCAACCTAAACTTGCTTCACCATAGCTTGCCTTTATGTCCGACAGCTACAAAGGCAACTCTCATGTTGAGTTACCCTAAGATCCCTAAGATACTCGTAAGAACTGCTGCATGCAATTACCGGCCGAAATTGCATCATAATTCCCAAGAATGTCATTGAATGTTACTTGGAACTATGGAGTAGGTACTGACTTCAAGATATTCAAAAGCAGGAATCAAGATAGAGCGTAATAATCCGTAGGTCTCATCTACATTATTCTAAATCTGGATTGTTGATGTCGAAGTTGTTTAAAAGATCTTTAAATATTGGTAGAATTTTGACATCAGCGAGACAGACAAGACATCCTGCTTAATTTTTCATATGTATATTTAATTGTTGCATATAAGTATTTTTCAGAAGTCCTGTGCATAATTACGTAGCAACATTGATTTTTGCTTAGTATTCAAAAAAATTATTTTATATTTTGTTTCCAACCAGCCCGAATCAAATTGTCCACCTTAAAGCTGCATATTCTCATATTTCCCATATTTACTCCTCCTCCTTCTTTTGTTCGGTCCAATTTACCTGTTAAAACCTGCTAATTCTGGATTTGACGAGTTAAACTTACTCATAGTTTTTTTTACTACAATCTTGCGACTGCTCAAGTTTAAAATAGCTGCCAGTCTTTCAGCAAGATTTCTTCCATTTTAGTTAATTGTTTAAATTGATTAATTAAATTGTTTAATTAATGGTACAAAAAATCGAAATTTTTTCTATAGAAAATGGGATCCATGCCTAAGCTTTCCATTGTTAAAGGCATACAACAGGAGCTTGTAGCACGACCCCTGAACAGATTATTCGAGGAAAATTTGCTTCAGTATCCTAACAAAGTCGCACTCATTTTTACCGAAGATGCCACGTGTCCAGGAACCGAACCGCAACAAACTACCTACCATCAAATGAACCGCAATGCAAATCAATACGCACGCCTCTTAATCACTGAGACCAAACAACGTTATCTACAACCCAACGCCGACGGAAACTACATTATCGCCGTCTGTATGCAACCCTCCGATCGACTCGTCACTACCCTCTTGGCTATTTGGAAAGCTGGCGCTGCATACTTGCCCCTGGATCCAAGTTTTCCGACTAATCGCATAAAACACATTTTGAAGGAGGCATGTCCCATATTCGTGCTGCACGACGATGACATCGAAGCAAGCAGATTTGGCACTACCGCTACACTAAGCATATCCGATATGCATAGAAAATCCAACTTAGAAAACGCTAACTTGATGCCTGAGGAAATGCTGGCCGGATATAGAAAAAATTTAGCGATTGTGCTGTACACATCAGGTAAGGAAAAGTAAACAAAAAATACTCCAAAAGTGACGAATATACTGGTCTAGTTTGATAATAGGCTTTAACTGAGACTAATGAAATTATAATCAAACCCGTCGCTAAATAAATAGCTACCGTAATTTTTCCCTTTACTCCTTACTTTTGTGTGAATAAACAGAGTTAATTACTCGAATTTTGTATTCATATGTTTTTATTACGTCAGGAAGCACCGGCATCCCGAAGGGCGTACGCTTGCCGCACGATGTGATACTGAATCGATTACAATGGCAATGGAATATGTTCCCCTATGCACCGACAGAGACTGTAGGGGTGTTCAAAACTGCACTTACTTTCGTTGGTAAAATTGAAAAATATTCTTTGTTTCCTTATGTAATTGTTTACCAAAATTTCCATTAGATTCCGTATCCGAATTGTGGGGTCCTCTCTTGTGCGGTATGTGCGTACTACTTGGAAGTACCTCAGTTGCATTGGCAAAGTTTACACATTTTCTACACTTTCAGGTCTTGCAATTTTGGTGGTACCAAAAGCGATCACTAAAGACCCAGAGCGGCTTGTGAATATATTGGAAAAATATAAGATACGACGTTTGGTCTTAGTTCCGACTTTGCTGCGCTCATTACTGATGTATATGAACTTGGGTCAGACCACCGGGAAACAGCAATGCAAGAAATTACTGTATAACCTCAGTATTTGGGTCTGCTCGGGCGAACCATTGCCAGTAGCATTGGTATTGAACTTTTTTGATTACTTCGAAGAAGGCGTCCACACACTCTTCAATTTCTACGGTTCCACAGAAGTCATGGGAGACGTGACATATTTCACTTGCGAGAGCAAGAAACAAATGCGTCTCTACGATCGTGTCCCTATCGGTGAGTACCAGTTGATTTGGTTCAGCGGTATTATTTACTTTTTCTTCGAAATATAGGTCTACCAGTTTCCAACACAGTAATATACCTTCTAGATACGGATTATAGGCCAGTGAAAAATGGTGAAATCGGTGAAATCTTTGTCGCTGGGCTTAATTTAGCAAACGGATATGTAAATGACCGAGATCCTGGACGGTTTTTAGAGAATCCGTTGGCGGTAGAATTAAGTAAGTATAAGGAATTCATCATCTCCACAATTACTAAAGAGCGAAAATTGCACGCATAGATAGTTTCGGTAGCTGTAAACAATCAATAAATCCGTCAAGTACCAAGTTTCGACCGTATTTAACGATATATCAAAATACTTGAAGTAAAAACGATACGTTGCATTGGTTTTCATTCGATATCGAATCACACGACTGCACCGTAGTTCCGAATCTTTCGCTATCCCCGATGCATATCGATGCAAATTTATTTATTATATGAAAAGAGTGAAATAACATGGTGGTTGTTTACCATATGAGTACACATGAAATAATACCAATATATTGATAGCGCAATATAAACTTTCATTAAAATTTGTATATTTTCCTTTTTGAAAACCAGAATATTCACGCATTTACCGCACCGGTGATTTCGGCTCAGTAAATAATGGTTGCATCATGTATGAGGGGCGCACAGATTCCCAAATCAAAATACGAGGTCATCGTGTAGACCTCTCCGAAGTGGAAAAAACCGTCTCTGAATTGTCAGTTGTCGAGAAAGCCATTGTACTGTGCTACCATTATGGACAGGTGGACCAAGCTTTGCTGGCGTTCGTTAAGCTACGCGATGATGCCCCTATGCAAACAGAGCTGCAATTGGAGGCGAAACTGAAAGACAAACTCGCCGATTACATGTTGCCACAGGTCGTAATTATCGACCAAGTGCCTCTCCTGGTAAATGGCAAAGTGGACCGACAGACATTGCTAAAATCGTACGAGACGACGAATAACAACGACGGCGACTCGAGTATTGTGCTCGATTATGACTACTCGCTGGTATCACCGGAATTGAAGTTAGCGGCACGTGATCTCTTCGAAACAGTGGGTGGAGTTATTGGGCGCTCCACACGCGCAACACTGGCGTTGCATAGCAATTTTTACGAGTTGGGAGGAAATTCTCTAAACTCCATATTCACCGTAACCTTGTTACGCGAGAAGGGATACAACATCGGCATTTCGGAATTCATTGCCGCCAGAAACCTGGGAGAGATTCTCGAGAAAATGTCAAAAAATCCAGATGTGACACCTATGGAAGAGGATTGGATAAGCGCTTGTCCGCATCTGAACATGGAAGCGGTCCCATTGAATTTCAAACACAAGAACGATGTCATCCAGTAAGCTCAGTGGATATGAATTTGTGCGAAGTTCACATTTAAAGTAATATTTTTCTTCCCAAGGATAATCGTGGATAGTTTCTATGGTAAAGCCGATTTGGAACAGTGGCTGAAGCCTGACATACTACGATCCGATTATAGTGACATAATTCAAGTAAATACTCGTACGCCAGATATACTCTATTAGGCAGGGCTTAATACGATTTCGAAAATATTTTTCAGGATATTTGGAATGAGTTAATAAAAAAGGATTTGAGTTTTATCGTGCGTGATAAAAACACTAACAAAATCATTGGAACCGCTCTGAATTTTGATGCCCGTGATGAACCTGATGTGGAGATCAAATCGAAGCTTATAATAGTGTTTGAGCTGTTGGAATTTCTTGAAGGACCCATAAGGTAATTGAATAGCAGTTTTTATCAAAAATCACGCAGGTAAAAAAAATTATTTCGGGTGCTTTTTGCAGGGACAACTACCTGCCCAAGGGCTTGAATAAGATTCTACATTCATTTATGATGGGCACTGGTGCGGAATTGAATCCTCGCGAGAATATCGCTTGCATACATTTCATGGAAGACGAAGTACTGCAACTAGCCAAAGCTAAAAAATTCGCTGGCATATTAACCACAAACACGAGCCCTCTAACCCAGGTAAGATCTGAATGAATACCATCAGTGTTAACATTTAATGATAATATTCCGCTTTATGCAGCAACTTGGAAATGACGTCTACCACTACAAAACCCTGCTAGACTACCAAGTTAACGAATACGTTTACAGCGACGGCACGCGACCATTCGCCAAAGCACCCAACTCACAGCGCGCCATAGTGCATTGGAAGGAGGTCACTCCTTAGAGTTGCTCATCCGCTGAGCATTTCCCCTACTCCACTCACACATTTGCTTACATTATCATAATTGTTTAAGTATTTATGACCAACGAATTGATATGCTGCGCTCCTCAGTCCAGGAAGACCTCCATGGATGCTGTTGCCGGGAGTGAGTACCTGCAAAACATGTGTACATGTTTAGATATAAGCCTTTGTTTTAGCCCCATTATTATGTAAATAGGTTAATTTTAAATATCGGTTAGACACTCATTGCGACAAAAGCGGTAATTGTAATTATCTAATAAACATGAAAGAACGTAAACACAATGAAACGGACCACATTATTGTAAGAAGTGATATGCAGGTAGGATGCTTAAAATACATCTACTGGCGAAGCTGTCTACAATGAAAACTTTGCTTTCCTTGGTCTAGTCCGACGTGACATCTTGGTCGTGGCATTCATCCATCACCAAAGTCGTTTTAATGCCATTCTGGTTAATATGTATAATTGTCACTTTGTATAATTGATCCTTTCAGCGCAGCATTTGCATCGCATTCATTTATCACTTTACGTAACTGGCAGTAACGAATGAATCTAGTCCATGAATGAAGCTATCCCATTTCTGAACATATTCATAACAGTGGCCCAGCTCACTTCAAATCAGTCAATTTGTCCGAGCAGTTAGCGGTGTGTCATAATTAATGTGCCATTCATCATTTAGAAAGTATCCAACTGACTGGCTTGATATTAAATTCGATATTAAAGTTGAGCAACTTGTCTCCCCATACATCTGAGTCGCGCCTCAGAAACTAAAAGCGATTATCTGACAATGTTGCAAAGCTCTAAACACCAAGTTTAATAGGATTAGCTCTGCAAAGTGGGATTCGGCGTGTCTCTGTGCTGAGCTGGTGTTGAAACACACCAATTTCAGTGCGACCTTTCAGCGAGTCGTAACCAGTTTCAGTTTTTGGCTTGCCTTAGTAAATCGTCTAACTGGTATGTTATTTCAGCGTGTGGCAGACAGCGAGAATACCGCAGAAACGGTTAAATGAGTTGATGTAGGATGGTACTATCATTTAAAGAATCCTCAGCATAAAGTACAACATTCAAGTTTGTTCAAACGGACTTTTGTTGAGCTGTACAAATTGCAATATTTTGAAGATATCAGTCAATTCAGTTTCAAAATCAATCAATATGCAATCATCAATATGAAGTAATTCTTCGAATAGCGCCGAAGTCACCATAGACTTCACTTTATTTGTGTAAGTCATAAGTCGTTAAAAACGGCTGTATTAAAATTGTGGCATTCTCTCCAAATTTCAGAAATTATATTAAAATCATTCTCTAGTGATGTCAAGCAAATGAGTAGAAAATTTATATTTGAAAAGGAGGAAACTAAAATATTGAATTGGCACCTTTGCTCATACTAAAATAATTTTAGTATCGCGCATCCTAAAAGTAGGCAAAGTCTATGCGATAGTGTACTAAAACATTCGTTTTTTATTTGACCCTGTATTGTCGGAATTTATCGGTCGTGGTGAAAGCTGTCATTGGTGTACGAAGTAGTTTTTTTTAATATGTATCACCTTTGATGTTCGCTGGATGTATACCATGATGGTGAGACCAATCATCACCTAAGGTTCTGTAGCCTGGTCAAATAGGGTGAGACTTAAGACAGCGAAATCTGCGCTAAGTAAATTCAACGCCTTGCCTGTCTTGTCATCACTGGAGCTATGCGCACCTGTCCAACGCCAGTAATGGAAGTTATACTAGATGTAACACCTTTACATCTAGTGATACAAGACTCTGCTAGGAAATCTCATAGCAGAATACAAAAAATTATCTCGAGAGAATCAAATTGCACCCATAATATATGGGGGAACAATTCAGCTCAAGAATATGGTATCCGAAAATCTCACAAGGATTTTATGCCAAGAAAATTCAACTTTGCACACAAATACAGTACAAAGATAAGTTGCAAAAAAGAATGGAAGGTCTAACTGACACGTATAAAATTAGAGAAAACTCCCTCTTATGGAATACAGACCGTTATACGACTATGGACGGAACTGGGGCAGGAGTATTTGGGATTAGAACAAACTACTGAAAACCAATGGGTTCTTTCCCAAGTATTTTTCTAGCGGAGATTCACGCTATTGAAAGATGTGCCCAGATCAACATTGACAGGAAGTATCGGGGAAAAAGCATCGTGATACTATCCGATAGTCAAGCAGCACGTAAGAGTTTGAGCTCCCTTGGTGAGATCTAAACTTGTATGGGACTGAACTCACTAGGTGGCATAAACAAGTTATCTCTAATGTGGGTACCAGGCCACAGAGAAGTAGAGAGAAATAAGAAAGCTGAGATAGCTTAGCAAGAAAAGTTGCGGCCTCTCAGTTCGACGCCCTGAACCCTTTTGTGGACTATCCTCCAATACCATTGGCGGTTTACTGAAGAAGTGGACAAATGCAAAAAGAAGTCAAACCTGGAAAAATCTTCCGGGGATTAAGACAATCCAAATCTCTTCTGAGAGATTTTAGCCCTAAAAGAGCTGAAAAAAGTTCGGAGTAAATTAAGAACCACCACAGTTATTTTAAGCGGACTCTGTAGACTCAACTAAGATATGAATAAGTTGGGTCTATTTTCATCTGTCGATTCTGTGGAGAAAGTGACGAAACCTCACTACACCTGACCACAGACTGCGGGCCATTGGCACACAAAAGACACAGCTGTTTTGGAGAATATAATATAAAATCAACGGAAACAGTTTTTGGCCTCTACTGAAAATTCATGAATTTTGAGTTGTTATGCTATTGAGGAACAAGTGCGATATCTTAGATATGAGCAAGATCCCTCAACTTTAATCCTCCAAAAAATATGAATTCCAGTCAGAAATTAACCCGACAGAAAATCTATAGTTGAGACTATCCTTTAAATAAATAAGGGCATCTCAATAGATCTTTCAGGTCGTGGTGTATAACACCCCTAAATAAATCTAATCACCTTTGATTGAAAATAAAATATTTCTATATTTGATTTACTCGTAGATGTACTGGGCACGAGAGGGAAGGTATGTCAAACAGTCGGGAAATTTGGATAGACGCTCTATCTGAGGATCGACTCTTGTGGGATATTGAAAGTTTTAAGCCTTTGAAGTCCCCTGGTCCTGATGATATTTATCCAGTGGTATTACATAAAATCGCTGGATACCTGTAGTCTGGCTGTTAGCAATCTTTGAAGGATGCTTTAAGTTTGGGTATATACCGCTTCAGTTGGGACAGGCCAGAGTGGTCTTCATTCCAAAAGCCGGAAAAAGCTCACGTACTCATCCAAGAGACTTAAAACCGTTATCTCTCTCATCTTTTCTTTTGAAGACTTTAGAGAGAGTGATAGAAATCCACTTAAGCTTAACTTTAGACAAGAATCTAATCTCATCGGCTCAACATACCTATACAAAGGGAAAATCTGTAGAGACAGCTCTATATACCCTTATTTCCATTGCAGAAGGGTCATTGCACAAGCAGGAATTCACCCTGGCTGCCTTTCTTGATATTGAGGGGGCCTTTAATAATGTCAAAGGGGAGGCCATTCACTTACTGAGCTTGGGGTGGAAATGGGCCTGTTAGGCCTCATTGGTAAAATGCTGAATAGCAGAATTGAGGCGAATCTAGGATAATCGGTCCTACGTAAGTTGGTGAGGGAGGTGTCCTCTGGTGGACTGCAATGCAGAAAAGGACCTACTACGAAACGCTTGCTAAGGCACAGAGATCAGATATACACAGACGGATCAAAAATGAATACCGGTGTAGGATCAGGAGTTTATTGCGAAATGCCCTCAATCAGTGAATCCATCAAACTAATGGATCACTGCAGTGTTTTTCAAGCGGAAATAACCGCTATTCATGAAGCCTTGAATTGGCTGAGGATAAACGGGGTAACCGTCAAGGATATCTGTATTTTATCAGACAGCCAAGTTGCACTAAGGGCTTTGAATGCATTCCAAATAACATCAAGGAGTGTCTTAGACTGTCGCCGATCTCTAAATGAGATGGCTAAACAATTCCATATCCATTTGTGCTGGGTACCAGGACATAGGGATATACCAGGGAACTGCAAGGCTGATCAACTTGCGAGAGATGGCACTTGTATGCCAAATGTCGGTAGGCATATGGGTGTACCTCTCGCGACTTTTAAGCTTCTCACAAGACACTAATTAAGTCTACCAATCAAAAGTGAATCTGTGCCACTACCTGTGAAATCGCCAGGCAAACATGGCCGAGGCTAAATCTGCGTCTATCTAGGAATATCATTAGACTCAATAGACTATAAATTAGGAATTTAATAGGAGCCCTCATGGAACATTGTCTAATAGGAAATCATGCAAGAACGGGAGTTTCTTCGCTTTGTAAAGGGCAAAGGTTGGCTCAATCTGGAGGGGGAAGCGTAGCCATGCCTCGCATCCGCGGCTCACAACGGACCCAACTGGTGGTCTAAGTGGCATCACTGGTTCATTGATGATGCGGCTGCCCAACGTACCTACCTACCTAGATGTACGGGGCAACAGTCGAATACAGTAGCTAGATAAGCATATATAATTTGAATCCACTAGACAGTAAATGGGAATTCATTTGAATCCAAGTTAATTGTGCCAGACACGGGCCAAAATGTAGTGGAAATATTTGGTTCATCTGCTTATATTTGATGATTATTAACTCTAGCCAATGTGCAAATATATTTTCATCAGCATGGATTGCTTTACGGATCAATTTTCAAGAATTTACTATGAGCTTGCTGGTCTATACTTTTAATAGAAAACTACTATCCTATAACATTCAGCCATATTTATGGTTTATTATATTACTTTGCCAGATTTGTATACAGCATCGAATTTCGTTCTCTATTATTGTTATGATTTATTTCTTATATATAAACTAAGCAGTATAACATTTAAACTAAGTTTGTACAGCTAATTTGCATTTAGATTAGTTAAAGGGGGTCTAAATAATAGTCTACATTAGTTAGTTAAGTAAGTCTAATATTTTTTCAACATTTTCCGTGATGAAGCTGGCTGCTAAAGCTACTTAAATTATAATTATTTTCAAAACTCTTCATATATTGCAACAAAAACATTTGACGCAATTCCAGCGTCAATATTCCACACGGGTTTAGGGAATTGGAAGCTATAATTATTCGGACACTCGATTTAGCAATAATATGAATATGAATAATAGCTGTGTGTATGTAGGATTTTCAGTAAATACAATAATTCAACATAAGCCATTCATTTTGATCGTTTAATAGCCCTGGGTTCTCCATATCTCTTGCTCGCTCGCTAACACTCCGTTTCTGTTCCGTCAGGCTGCTATGGCGCTACGGAAAAACTGTAGCATCGCCTCTTTTCCATCGGCCTATTTTTCTCAATAACTGCTTAGCATTTATCCAATATGCTGTTGGTTATATTATATTACAACAGAATTTTGCGACTGCATGACCCCATTGTCTCCCACTTGACTTGACGTATTCTGGTCGAGACGTCTGTAGTTTTGGAATGTTTTCCACTCACCAGTGTTGTAATCCAATCGTATAAGCGACTCCACTAAACAAAGGGCAGCGTTACCGTCATCCTGTTGGACCTTCTCCTGAAAATAAAGACGAGACACATTACTCAATTCATCCTAACGCATAACCTCTGCTTCTTACCTCTGTTTCGCCCAGTTTGATTACTATTACGTTTTCTGAGTTAGGCCGAGGATTCTCCCGCAAGCCCGCCATGAAACCAAGGATAAGAGCCTTGTCGGGACGTGAAACTCGATTGGCCTTGCGGAACATCTCATGCGCTTTGTGCACATGCTCGTTCTGGAAACACAAATGAAATATTGCGCTCAATATCATAACGGCACGAAATCCACATTGATACTTACCGATAAAGACAGACCCTTTCGTTGCGGTGCCTGTTGCTGTTGTTGCGGAGTCTGTTGTTGCTGGAGCTGCTGCTGTTGCTGTGGTGTAACTTGCACTATCTGAGTTGTACGCGAAATAGTGGGATTGTTTTGCTGAATTTGAATTTGTGCCGTCTGACCAGTTGTGGCACTAGAGATGGTGTTTGTAGATCCGGTGGTAATCAAGCGTTGCTGTGGTGGTTTATGTTGCAAAAGAATTTGTTGTGGTCGCAGGTGCTGCTGCGTCTGTGTCGGTTGCGTCATGATGGTACGTTGCATCTGCGTTTGTTGCGATGCAGGAGCAGCTTGTACCTGTACTAGCTGTGGTTGTTGTCCTGGACGCTGTATCAGAGTCAGTCCTTGTGGTAACGTTGTCAGCCCCCCCTGTACGTTCCCCATCACAGGGCGAATAATAGTTTGTTGCGTGGGCTGTTCAATGAAGAGGTAAAGTTTTGTAAAGAAAATACATAAATATGGAAAAGCGCAGTGCTCCACTTACGCTTGTTATAAGGTTCGTTTGTGATTGTGGTTGCTGCATTATCATGTGCTGCGTTGTTATTGTGTTTGTAGGAATGAGAGTTGGCAGCTGCTGCTTATTCGGCTGCTGCAGTTGAATTGTTTGTGGCTGCAGATTAGAAGACGTCGTCTTCACGAGGCTAGGTGGACCAGCGGTCGTCATTAGTGTGGTGCCTAAGCTCTGCAGGCCGCTGACATTACTGATGGGAATTTGCTGGTACATGTCACCACCAATGTTCCTTAGAATGACTCCCTTTTGTGTGAGAATTATGGTTTTATTCTTCACATTGGCATTAGCATTTCCTGCAGCGCCAACAACGGGGTTAGATTGCATCAGAACTTGCGTAAGTTTCGGCTGCTGCGTAGCAGTTGTGTTCGACACTATCGTGTGTTGCGGTTGCTGCTGATGCAACTGCGCTTGAAGATGTTGCTGCTGAGCAGCTTGAGATGCGGGTTGAATGGTTACCGGGCGGTTGGGCAACTGGACATTTTGAATGTTTAGCATCGTAGGTTGGTGCGTTGCTGTCGATGTTGATATCAACGGCGGCGGATTGCCAACACTCATCCCACTTGTCTGCTGCTGCTGCTGCTGACGCACAGGTGTCATCAAAACACTTGAAGATGGTGCAGTCTTAAGAAGGATCTTCGTAGATGCCTGCGAGCTCCCTGTAGTGGATGGTCCTGTTTGGTATAACGTCTGCTGAGTGGGCCGACTGGTAAATGAAGTCAAAGAGGGTATGGTGCTCTGTTGGTGTGCTTGTTGTTGTTGAGATGCTGTCGAAGTTAGAATGTATTGCGTAGTTTGTTGAGGCGCTGTTTGCTGGTGTATTTGCGGTTGCTGAGAAAACGTGGTTCCACTGATAGCGTTCGTGGTTCGTTTTGCAGGTTGGATTATGGTTTGGGATATTATGACAGGGCCACTATTTGTTGCAGACTTCAACTGACTCAGTGGCATCGATTTAATGGTTTGCGTAGTTGACGTTGTTGTTCCTGTGGCCGTGGCAGCCGTTAGCTTCTATAAATAACATAAAATTTTATTATGAAACTATTGAATCGTACTTGAGATACCTGTTGCGTTGGGGGAGATGAGAAAATGACTGGCGTGTTGCTGTTGATCAGTACGGGCTGTTGTTGCTGTGACTGTGCTTTCGTTGCTTTGGTGGATGTTATTTTTACAGATATATTGTTTGGCAAATTAGCGAGCGGGTTGGCAGCTTGGCGAAGCTGTTGTTGTGTGAGGGTTGTATTGGAGGCTGTAACGCCAGTCACAGAAGCTGTCGACCTCACCAGCGGTTTTATGTCCAGTTTTTCCATTTTGAATGTGGTGGTGCCAGAGAGAGGGGTGTTTTGACGGCCCGTTGCACTAGTCAATGTTACACCACCAATTGTCTGCTTGGGCGGCTGAGGAGCAGCGCGTATCATAACATGCTGCGTCTGTTGTTGTAGCTGCTGCTGCTGCTGCTGCTGCGGAGTTTGCACCTGCTGTTGAACAATGACGCGTTGCGGTAATCGTTGCAGCTGTGGTTGTGTCGTTTGCACTTGCTGCAAAGAAACCGGCGGAGTTTGTGATTGCACCAACGATGGTTGCAGCTGCGGCTCAATCTTTTCTACTTTAATAGTAGCCGGAACTAGAATCTCTTCGCTCTTTATTTCAATTTCCTGCTTTATCCGCTTTTGTATATGATTGGTATTATTGTTACTCTGTGCATGGACTGTAGTGTTGGTATTGGAGCTGGTAACTTTGGTTGTGGTAGGCGAAGATACTGTGCTCGTATTCTGAATTGCAGTCAATAATTTTGGAAGGGGTTTGGCATCTTCTAAGGCTGTGTCCACAACAACTGGTGTCGAAGGCTTAGTGTATGTGAGAGTTGGAGCATAATCTGGTGTGATCGTTTCCGACTTGGTAGTAACTACATTCTGGATTATAGAATCCTTGGTGTCTACAGGACCATCATCTGTGCTGCTACTCAAGTTCAGATGCGGCGACGGTTCGGTTTTAATATCAAAGCTAGTATTGGCAATAGGAGTTGAAGCTGTTATGGCAGTAGTTCCAGATGAAGCCGTTTGTGAGGGAGAAGTGGTTGGCGATGTATTGCCCGCAGCAGCTGCTGCTGCATTTTGTTTCTGCTCTTGTTTTTTCTGTTGTTCTTCAATTTGCTGCTCACGTTTGCGTTTTTTTGCTGCGGCGTACCCTAAAGGTTGCTCAGTGAATTCTATGAGTTTTATACCACCATCTTTGCGACCTGCAGGCGTTCGGCTCATATTAGGCCGCTGTTGATTGGTAGAGACGTTAGAAGACCGAAAGCCCGAAGTAGGTACCCGCGATGGAATGCCTTTAAGAGGTGTGGTATCTGTCATTTTACGCGGCATTCCTCGTGAACGAAGTGGAATTGTAGGAGCTGAAGCCTTCTTTAGAGATGACTGTGCATCAGCAGACTTGTGAAGTAACTCTGTTCGGAGGGTGGCACTTTTTGGTTTGCGCTTAAGCGTAAAATGCTTTACAGGATTCTGCTGCTGGCCAACCTATAAATTATCATCAGCCATTATAATATCAATACCTTTTAATTTGCTTATTACTTACCACAGAAATCAAAGCGTTTTTATTCAAATACTGACATTCCAATGGAAGCATTCCCAAATCGCTGTGTTTGCTAACCATTTTTCGCAGATCATTTACCATATCTGTGAAAATTGGTCTCGTATCTTCGTAATCAGATATTTCCGTATTGAGAGAGCTTGTCGCCGGAAAGGTCTTCATTGTCTCCGCAAGCATTGACACCCATAGTTCCGAATCTAAACCGGCTACTTCGATAACTTCATCGAGTTCAGTTTTCCACTATAGCCGACAAGAGACAAGATTATATTATATGTTTTATATAAAAAGATGAACTAAGTTTAAGTGAATAATATAAATCAATTTAATGTATATTCCCTAGAGTTTTATGAAATGCATGTGATGAGACAGGTCAATACATTATTTTCAGAAAAACGCGGCTCCTGAGCAACTTAGATACAAACTCTACGTCTCTTTTGTCTTTTGTCGGTTTTTTTTCTTAAAAACTATTTTCAGTTTCTCAACAATTTTAAATTAGCATTATAAAAAATGTTAACATTAACTATTTACTTATGTAGATACTAAAAAAAAAAAACAACGATCTGAGAGGTTGGGAATATGATCAAACTGGCGGGAAAATTTAGAAAGCTACTAGAACACAGCTGACTTCTAGATGTGATTAACAGAGGAGAGCACCAAATTTTTCGTTACATCTTCTCCAGGCTACAATCAATGATTTTATATAATGTTGTTCTATTTTGGTTTTCAATTACCATCTCCCTTTCATCAATAAATTGGGGAAGGTGCAAGCCAACCGCATATCGCTCTCAAAATTATAATTTCTACAACGAGTGCGAGCAGCGGCATACGTAAGTGCATTAGTATTAGTGCACTCAACGAAACACACAATTTTTCACTGTTCACCAACGTTTTACCTCTTCGACCAGACGGCGCGGAATGTGGAAGAAACTTAGCAATAATTTTAGTTTCACTTGAGTCTGGAGGTCTGGAAAACACTCCTTGATATTCCTTAAGACTTCCTTGTTTAATTGCGAACATATTGAACCACTTATCCACGAATCATTTGATGTACCGAGTTTATTATGCAGCCACAGTGATGTGTCGCTGTCTCGCATATTCGCCATTTTTCACTAAACTGACTAAACGTTGTCTGACGTTGCCAGCAGCCAACCTTTAATTTTCGTCAAGTCGACATCTTGCGTTCTACTACTGTGCAGTCCAATATAAAAGGACAAAAATAATATAGCGTATAATTGGTGCACGTTCGAGCAATTTCTTTAATTTTCGATGTTGGTTGTCTTATTTTAAGATTCATACGGGAAATTAGCTAAAATCAAACCAACTCGCTTATTTCATTTCGTTAGAATACAATTTATTCTTACAAATCTAAAATATTGGTAGTACTGCCAAGTTTTGGATAAATAACTGTATCGCATATTATTCCAAAATATTTACCCAATTAAAGATTATTCTTTTTAGAATAGATGTGTTTTAACTCATAGCTCAAGGTTAAGTAACCTAAACCGATAGTGGTCAAAATAGTGTGCCCAGGTAAATGCTTTATATAGTTTAAAAAATATCATTAATGTCCTAGCCAATCCAATTAAGCATCGAACATTATAAAAAGAAACGAGGAATATTTATTTACTCACACCGTTTATCAGAGCCTTGGTTTAAATGCAGCGATTGGAGTAGAAAATACAGAGAAAAGAAAGTATTTTTCGCTGCCAGCGTCCGTAGCGGAAACAACATTTTGAGTGGATTCAACACGATTTTGAGTGAATTCCCCACGATATTGATTGGGATCATGTACAACATCCCTTTGCTTTATTTCGCTGCTTTGCCGTTTGATGGATTGGAGATGCTTATTATAGCAAAGGCCGCTCTCGTCAACGTAGATTGTTCGAATACCTCTCGCAGTTAAATGATCTATATTTCTTATTCACAAAATGAGCATTTAAAGCCTAATAAAGAAATTAAATGATCGAAATATACCGATGAGTCTAAATATTCAATTATAGAATAACTGGAAACAATGTTATGAACCTAATACTATTATTGTGTTTTGTGATGTTTTTTACACATTTAAAAATGCATTTAATAGTTTTGATCAGGAAGCACTAATAATATAATAATGGGTGTGCCCTGGTTTTGTTCGAGTACATATCCACCACGAATTTGCCATCAAAGCAATCCAAGAAAGTAAGAGTTGTTAACAGTATTCACTCTCGAAGAGAAAAATATACACATATGTATGGAACGCAAATAACACACACCACGATTTTGAGTGGATTCACCTCGACTTTGAGTGGATTCACCTTTTTGGGATATTTGTTTTGGCGCGTTTCAATGCAAAAAAATTAAAAAGTTTATAAAATTGAAAAAATACGTTTTAAATCTTAATTTTGTGATTTATTGGATAGGTAAAATACAAGTAGTCCGTGCTTATTGGGATTAATATATAAATTAAAAGTTTTGATTTAAAAATAATATATTATATTGGTTTCCTTTGATAGGTATATCATGTGTGATAAGAGGCGGTGCATTTTAAATTGCATAGGGTGGAAGCAATGCGATGCATTTCCTAACGAGGGCCTGGATGGAAGGTATATTGTGATATTTCTTTTATTTATATGTGTATGTATATATGTATTATTATTATTATTACTAGAAAAACAGTAACTTAATTATAATTTACATTGTAAGGGGAGCACTAGCTGCCAGGGCCTTCAGCTCTGTATATATGTATATAAATTCTTGTGCACACCAATTTTTATTTTTGTGTGCCGACTGCACTTAAAAATCTTCGTTAAAATGCATGTGGCGAATTTTCATAATTCATTTAGTTTTACTTATTAATAGCTTCTTCGCATAACTATTCTTTTAGCCATGATCACTTTAAAATTACTACAGTAAGGATTTCTGTGGTAAACACGATCGACATTTTCAGCTATTGCTAGTAAACATAATATATTTATAATTTTATGCATTTTTATATTAATAATATAAATATTGTTAAATACCCAAAACGTCTAAACTTCTACCTTATTTTCGTACGTGAAGATGTCTACGAATGCATTTAGTATGCTTACAAAACAGCTGATGATTTTCTTACCACACATGAATACTAGCAGGAATTTTTGCGGCTTTATTCACAATTCGTTTATAATTAATTTCACACAGAAAATGTATAAGGTCATAGATATATAAAAAAAAACTGCAAAACGATTATAAATAAATAAATATATATATATATATATATATATATATATATATATATATATATACACACATATATATATATATATATACATATATATATATATATATATATATATATATATATATATATATATATATATATATATATATATATAGCAAAAAAGATGATGTAACCGTCTGCCTGTCCAAATATTTCTTAGCGAATTTATTCAATACTTCTTATACAAATTTGAAATTTTAACTTCTGTTAGAGTTTTTAAGGGTAAATTTAAATATATCCTATGATAAAAAGAAACTAAAAAATATTTCTATTGTTTTGTTGGGATAGTAATGATTTTTGGTATTTTCCAAATTAATTTTATATTTTCACAATTAATTCAGTCAATTTTCCTGTTGGGAATAAATAGTGGTCATGTACAAGGTTCATCTGCTTTTTTTGCTGCTTTGCCGTTTGACGTTTAAGTTTCCTTTCTCTGTGTTCTCTGGTGCTAAGTGTTGAGTGGTGTTGAGTACGGTAGCGAAGAATATTTCGGCTCGAAGAGATGGCGTCCGTTTTTGTAACGGCCTATTCTAAAGGGGCCCCGACACGTTACTGCATACTCTTCAATCATTCATTTTTCGTTTACTGCGGACGAAAATGTCAGATGCTTTTGCTTTTTGAAGTTGTTTTTGCTTTTCACGGAGTGAAGCAAGTAGTGAAAACAGTGAATTGTGATGCAAACAAAAATGGCAACTGAAAACAAATTAAAATTGGTTAAATTTCATCATGTCCTCCTATTTTTCGAATGTTTCTTCGTCCATCGTCATATAATTGCATTAGTAATTTGGGTCATTTTCTTTTAATTCCTTCAATAATCTGTAATTTGAAGATTCTTTTCCTTTAAAAGCCAATTTTTTTACTACATTCTTCTTATCTTTTCTGGTTACATCCCTCCTTCCTCATCTTTATACAGCAGTTTGTGAAAAACAATAATTGCATAATAATTCCCTTAGTACGTCACTCATTTCGAAAATTTGCCTTTCTTCTGCGTAGGTCCGTTTGATTACACAGTACACACAGTAATGAAGTTGCTACAACGGTTGCCCCGTGTGTATTGAATAAGAAAAACAGGTTGCATCAACGCGTTGCTTCGTCGGTTGCCCCGTGTGTATGCAGCATTACGATTATGTACATCATGCAGTAACGTGTCGGGGCCGCTTAAAACAAAGTGCGCTATTTCACTCATCTGATAGGCAACCGATAGGCTGCAAGAATGCAGCCAATCAAGGTGAATTTACTTAGATGGTGGCTGCAAGGTGAATTTCGTACCTCCGGAATTGTCAAACACAAGCAATCTCCAATTAGCTATTGTTCAAAATAAACGAAATTGAGAGGAATGGAGAAATGCATAAGAGCTGCTTAAAGTGGTACACAATTTATATAAAATATATTTAATAGTTAAATAGACTCATCATTTCTTCATAATGTTCAAACTTCACAAAAATAATAATCAAAAAACTCAAAACTCTATTTGCAATTGTTTGCATATTTGTTTTGATCGCATTTTTCTATAAATTTAATTTTGACAGCTACTGAGGGAATATTTGTTCTTGCAGTCACCATTTAAGTAAATTCACCTTGACCCAGCTGGTAACGACGTTTATAATGGGCAAAAGCAACAAGAATTTTTCATTAAAACATATTTTATATTTTGATTAAATTAAAAATGTCCGACACCAAAGAATCTGCTTCCATATCAGGGAAGCTACTGATAGCGGCAACAGGAGGTTTAGCCGTTGGGCTGAGTATTGTGTGTGCTTCGTTTGTAGCACCTGCTTTCCGTCGAATTTGTTTACCATATGTGCCGGCAACCACTGAACAAGTGGCAAATGTACTAAAGTTTTTGCCAAAAACTTCGACGTCTGCTAAACTTTTAGATATCGGTTCTGGAGACGGACGAATCGTAATAGGTGGGCCTGCTATTATTGATATTGTTGTCTATTTAATTTGGTAGCTATGCAAGGCACATAGTTATAACCATGTGCACCTAAAATTAGTAGAGTGGCAAAAGAGTTGTATTATAACAAGCATATTTGAAGCAGTATTAATTAAACTTGCCCGACTATTTGATTGTAATATTAAAGTGTGCATAATTAATTGACAGCTTCGGCAAAACGTGGAATTATATCAGACGGCGTTGAGCTAAATCCTTGGTTAGTACTGTATTCCCGTTTGGCTGCGTTTCAAGAGGGAGTGCACTCGCGAACAAGATTTTTCCAGAGAGATTTGTGGAAATTCAAAATAAGTCCATACAAATACTTAGTAATATTTGGAGTAGAAGAAATGGTGATTGCAAGAGTTTTATAATTTAAGCTGATTGAAAGAGTTTTATAATTTAATAAATCTATTTTGTAGATGAAAGATCTAGAGTACAAATTAATTGACGAGGCTCCTCATGACGCCAAAATAATTGCTTGCCGCTTCCCTTTACCTCAGTTACAACCCCAACGTACTATTGCAGATGGCGTAAACACTGTTTGGTTCTATGACTTGAGCGAAAGAAAACTTTTGTGATTTGTTCGATTGTTGAATATATTTTTATTACTGTTTGGTTTATCAAATTTGTATACTGCTACCTAAATGCATTACAGTCTGTTACTGCCCTAGAAAAATTGTTGATTAATAATTTCAAAGCTATAAAAGCAAATACTTAATCGCCAAATATGCGCATTGATGGAATATGGGGACAAAAAATACCATTTTGTAGATTTATCTTACGAGACAATAGAAAAGGGGCGTGTGCAAGGACAATTACGAGAAAAGTGAGAAAGACAACTGCATAGAGGACGTGCTGCAGCAATTGAATTGAATGAATGATGTTTGATGTCGGGACTATTGAAAATACATATGCCATATATTTTAAGCCTTTTTACCTCTGTTTCCAATGAACATACGCTTCCTCTGCTAGAAGCGTCTACCCAAGTATACGTGTTTGGTGACTTCATCACGATATACTTCAGTAAAGCCCATCTTCAAATAATATTGCGCTTGGTCCGTTTCCTTAGCGACTAACTTAATGTGAACACCAAAGCAACCGTTTGCTCGAAGTGTAGCGAGGGTCACCGTAAGAAGGCGCTTCACTATAGCCTGATCCTGCATAATAGCGCTGTGCAGCACAGCTGCCGTCAAGGCGGCTGGATATGAGGCACTCACTTCGGCCGGACACTGATAATTGTAGTTGTGAAACTCCTTTATCATATCGATCAGCATTTCATTCAGTTTTTTTGATGTTGTAAATTGCGACGGACTATCTAATAACGACTTTGCATACTTTTCGCGCATTACAGGTACCCAACACATATCTATGTTACGAATAAATTTGTTGACATCAATAACAGCTGCGGCATATCCCACAATTGAGTTAGAATTAGTGGAATCATGGGCTACAATACACAGTTCTGGACTTAATGTAATAAAAGCACCGATAGTACTATCTGAAATAAGTTCATTCAACTTCTCTGGCAGTGTGAAAGTCTCATCCTGTAATAATGCTCCTAGCTCCATAAACGTTTTAGTGCTTACTGTGTTAATTTCCGATTCGTCGATGGGCATATAGGGACGCAGAACATGGTAATAGCTTGTTGGCAGTTCCGGCAACTTATACAGAAACAAGTCGTTTCCAGAGTCAACAGGCATCAAGCGCTATAATGAAAATAGTAACTGAAACTTTAGCCGGCATAAATTTATTTTTAAATCAAATTTCTAAATAAGAGGACAAATATCTAATGATACTTACTTGTAGATCTGCTGTAAGGCCTCCGCGAAATACCCAAGGTTCCTGCTCGCCCGACATAAATGCTTCTTTCCAACCTTTACTGAACCCTGCATATACAAATAACAGAGAAAATGTATATTTAATTACATTTGGTATTAACGGTATAGGGTGTTCATACATGTATAGCTTCCTTGAGTGAAAGTGTACACATTATGTGGAAAGTGTCCCAAACTAAGCCACTTGACAAACGCATTCAGCAACGTCAATGTACCGGCAATATCCCATACATATGAAAAAAGATCGTGGCATATTTCTTTATTAGCACAATTAGCGATCTTTTTAAGCAAGTTCTGTACCGAGTTGCACAACATATTGAATCCTTCTGCGCGTTGGAGCCATTCGGTCACCTCTGGCTTTGATGCCGTTATCGAAGACTTCTTTGATTCATCACTGAGAAGTACGGTCGCATTCCCCTTTAGCCAGTTAAATTCATTTAGAAGCTTAAACCCCCGACTGCCATGCTCAAAGGGCAAATAAAAGAGATCACATAGCAAATATAAATCTTCCACGGATATTTTACTGTTGTCATTCGCAATTCTGCGGGGGAATGTGAGTCATAATTTTTGGTAGTACATAAAAACCTGAAATAACTACATACTTTTCGTAATCTTCCCTCATGTCTTCGTTTGACAGGGGGGAGGGTTCTGAGCTTTCGACTTGCATAATGTTCTGCAATGAAACCGTAAAAATTAAGTCGGCATGAATAAATATAATAGCTCGTAGTCGTTTACATTGAATTCGTTGATCGAAGCGGTATCAGACATAACGACATCCTCGGATACAGCCTTTCGATCTTCCTTCGGAGAAATTTGGGAGGCCAAACTGCTACTGCATTCCATAGGTTCATTGCCGGTACCCGTGCTAAGCGGACTCAAGTTGTTCTCATCCACCATACTGGATATATCAGCCGATAAGACAATATTTACCGAATCTTGTGGTTTCTCGTCAATAATAATGTCTTGTTCTAGACTTGTTATCGACTCCTCATCACAGCGTTGCGTTGGTTTGATATGTGTGCTTAATTCTTTACCATGGTTAACGCTGATATCAATTTCAGTCGTAAGATGATCGAATTGTTTGCTATCATTTTTTATAGCCGCAGCTTTAGCGGCCACCTCCTTCTCTATTTTATTTGCTTTTATCATGTCACTGAGAGCAACTTCTTTCGTGTGCATAATGGGGACTGAAACAATTGAAATCGGAATTTTTTTTGGCAACTCTATGTTGCTAGCTGCATTTGTGGTAATTGGATTTAGAATATCGTCGTTTGTAACTACTTTCGTAGGCGATACTAAGGAATTCATAATAGGATTTGCAATGGGATTCAAGCCGGCCGAGTTTACCGTACTACATACATCAGCCAACGCCTGCAACTGCGTAGTGTTTACCTCAGGAACGGTGATTGTTTTAGAGTTCGTAGAAGTCGTAGTTGTAGTTGTGAGACTCATACATGTATTGATAGATGGGATAATCGGAATTATGGGCATGACCACTGAAAAAATTGTGTAAATAAAAAATGAAAGAAATTTATTTATATTTAAAATTAACTTGTAACTTGAGGTTGCGGCTTCGTAATGGGACCCCAAGCTTCTTTTTCTACAAAAAACTCAGGTAGCCACTCAGTTATGGCGTTTTTCAATGCGATGCGTGGATGGTAGATATTTTTTGACATGCAGCAATCAGAAGGCAACTCCCCTGTACTGGTACCATCCTCATTTTCAGTCTCTAGTTTAATATCCGCGGATAATGAACCTTTAAACCAATAAAAAAATTATATTGGATAATTTATTCAGTAAAAAAAGAAACATACTGTTAACTTTAGAATCCAAGCTACATTGGGACCAGTATGCCAGTGTATGAATGGCAATAGTGTTTGCATGAAACTCGCAGTTGGGATTTGTCATAACGCCGCGTAGATGTGGGATCAATTCAGGCGAACGACCTGAGTAGGCTCCTAGAAATACACGCTTTTGGTCATAGTCATTAGCATGCAAATTGTCCCAAATAACTGGAGGCCTTCGCAACACCTCAGTAATTTCCTGAATAGTTTCCAGTGTGATAGTCTTGGAAATCACTCTTTTACCAGTCCACATAATATCAATGTCAAGGTTGAGCTTAGATCCCAAAGTATTCAAATACTCGGAGTCATGCACAGAAGGTACCGCTCGTGAGCTGCAGTATTGGGTGGGACAGAAGAGAAATTTTGGATTGCCCAAATGCGTGTATATTTCATTAGTGACAGACACCTTGCAAACAAAATTTACTCTGTCATTAAAAGCGACTAATGTAAATGCCCTTAGAATAATATACCTGGGCGTTGGCGAAAGTCTGAAAAACTTCTTTGTCCAATTTAGATAACTCTGATTCAATGTCATCGAAGAGCAAAGCAAACGCTACGCAGCCAAACTGTGACACTTGATCTAATTTTCGTTTGAGCGTTTGAATTTCTTTCTGGCTGCTGTATGCCATATCAAGTCCTGGGGATAGGGCATAATAAAATGTAACACCGTGACCCTTTGCAGCCGCAATAAGGCCTGCAAAAAGAGAGAATTAGATAACTACGTATATTTATATGTAGTCAACTTACTTGATAGATGATCTGCTTCTTCAACCGTATACAATTCTCGCCAGTATGCACGATGTTTGTAATCATCCTTTGGTGCATATACATACGAATCCATGCCCCACTTTTTAAGTCTACAAAAGGAAACCGACGGAAATTATGATAAGAAATAAGTGAATACTCACTTTCTAAATAAGTCCTTTCGCTGCTCCGTAGTCCATGGTCGACCGTAAAATCCTATTAGGAGTAGAGAGGATTATAGTAAGTAGTATTTGAAAAGTATTTTTACCGATAGTAACTACTTATTTTACTATTTACTGATTTATACACATTTCTTAGTATATCCTGACCATTGACCAATTAATGTTTGAAGTCACAGTCAATGGACGTAAATTACTATAAAGTGATTAATTAACTAACAGAGCATTTCTGAATAATGGGGACGAACTTGACGAAGTATAATAAAGTTAATAGAATAATATTAAAAGTACAATAATTATAGTATTTTAATATCAATAGTTCAATATTTGTCACTTGTCTTCCCTTCTGCTAAAATTTATAACGACGACCATTGAACTCACCCTCAATTACACCACATATAAAGTTATTCCCATTTTGCTCTTCCCGCTTTTCGGACTGGTCGCACTTCTCATTCATGACTCCCTCTTCCATGACGGACGTGGCACAAGCAATTGAAATTAAAAAATTGTAAATCTTCGTGAGGCACAGTTTTTTGTGAATTATCGAATGCGGCCTGGACTTAATCTATGACATAAAGTTCTTGGAGAAGTTGTGGATATGAAGTATTAGGAGCCCTGTAAAATCATTGCTCTATGTAATACTGGTCCGAAGCTGATTGTATTATACATAAATTGTTTTTTATAGTTTCATTTACCACCTTTAATTATATGCAAATAACTTTATTGCGAAATTTTGGCAACAAAACAAGAGAAACTTCATTTCATACTGGAGCAATGCAATGCACTTGCCGATAACTAATCGATATCATCACAAGGTTGCAATAAGGGGAACAATGTAGAAAGTGGATGATTAATTTCCGAACATTAGTATAAGTAACTATTGGAAAAAAGCACATACATGTGTACTTATATATGTGCTATCCAGTCCAATAGTGAACGAAGTGAATTTTTCCAAGAATCTTATTTTATACAAATGTGGTACTTGTTGCTCTTATTTTGATGGATTTATGTGAAATCAATGCATCCCAATTATTCGTTTATTTATTCCTAAACGTACTTTTGTTTTTCAATAAACTAAATTGTAGATACCTCCTTATATCTAGTTTTATTTCATATGTATATGTGCATATATAGGCTTCAGCTGATGTTGATGAATTTTTTTCGAATATATATATATGTATTATTTTTATAAAGTGTTGTATTTACAATATAGCGGAATAAATGCTTGGAGGACTATTTATGTATTGTTAAGTTTTAGTACACAACTGAGCTTTATAGTGATATCCACACTATGAGCTTACGATACGCCTCAACTCTGTACGGTTGAACGAATTTCCTTTGATGCAGCCACTAATATTGGATGTATTTATGTCGAAAACGCGAATTTTGATTAGTGTTGCATTCTCGTTAGTGTTCAAATGAATTCGGGTGGGTATTAAGTAAAATGTATTACTGTGGAATACGCCCTACGTTCGACCGCACATGAAAAAATAAACATTATGCTCTCTGTGACCTTTCGCGATTAATATTCATACATTTATATAATCGGCCGGTGACAAGGTAAATTCACTTCCCATTCACATTAAATTTTCGATACAAAACGATACGATAATTTTACATTTGCCATCGCAATTGTTTGGTTCTAAGTACCAAGTGTGGGGAGAGATTGCATATTTACTCAACTAATAGTTAGCTGAATGCAGCCTTTTATTGTGGTACGTAACTATCGAGAGGATGATGAGCTTAAATGCCAGGAGTTGGTGCGAGACTATATTATGTCCTTTGCTATAAAGTCTTTCTATAGTTTCTGCTTCCGTGAGGTGTGTTAGAAATACAGTGTATTTTGTGCGTGCTACTAATTGGTAACCTTATTTTCTTCTAGGTAACTCTGCAGTTCATTGTTATTACATGGGCAATATTTTTCATATTTCTCGGTGCTCCTCTATCGATATGCGCTCTGACCATACCTGGGTGCATAATTTTTCTTTTTTTCGGTACATACTTTTCCTTCTATGCGAAAGCGGCTGAAGTAACGAGGGTTAGAATCAATTGTGCTATTCATGTGTTTATATTTTATTTGACATTAATTTTTTGTAGACAAAACCCTCCCAATCTTTGGTTGCTGAATGTTATGAACCTTTCCTTCTCCGTTGTAAGCCTAATGAAGCTTCTTACCAAATTTTCATGGATGATGCACCATACGAAGCTTTATTCAAGAAAAAATTTCGTAGAAAAGTATACTCATAATATGGTGTCTTAAAACGACAAATCCTAAATCTATCCAATATATTTATGTTTATAGATCATTGCAGCTGTAAGTGTAAAGAATCACAACTCCATTTACAACGCTGCATGGATTTACCGCTTTGCTATATGCTCCGGATATCCATTCCAGCAAATAGCCGAGCCAATATTCAATCTAGTGTCAAAGAATTGCGTTACTCACGGTTATAGCACATTAGAGTGCACAATATCAGAGTGGCAGGAGGCCGAACGTGATTTTTACGACCATTTAGGGTAACGAAACGAGATCATATTCACTTATAATAAAAACAAGCCCAAATTTAATATTATTTTAGGTTTGCTACACGTCAAATTTACCATAAAAAGATTATAGGCAGTAGTCTAACAGTGTTGAAAACACAATTAACCTACGATTTGTGCACAGCCGATTCTTTACAAAAGCAGAATTAAACGGATTGTGTAATCCACCACAAAATTATTGCTAAAAGCACTCACCTTCATAAATTCCGAACAAACTTAGATGTGTAAGTAATATAGAAAAAGTTGTTAGTAATCGGGTTTCAGTCAATGGAAACCTCTTCTTTTACAAAATAAATTATTACATGTATAAATTTTAACTATATAATTTAACTTGTATATACATACTATTTTGAAATATGTGTATAAATACTATTTAGAAATGAGTTTGATAATCTGTGATAATGCAAATTTTTTATGAAAATTTTACTTGCTTATGGCGTTCATTATATCCAAACCTACGCATTTAAAAACATGATTTGGTTGCCAAACAATCATAACTTTTACGAAATTTCACACAGAAATGATATAACAAATTTCTATTTATACATATAGACTAATTTGCTACCACTCACTTCTTTATTATATATTCCATAGTCGCATATATACAATGCTTTTCTCTATCTTCCCAAGTTCTACTAAGCCCGGCATCTTCATTATCTCTCTACAACTAAGCGAAAGTAAAAGTCAATTTAAATTTGTTCTTTTTGATATAATTATTTTGTGTTCTTTTTAAATAAATAAAATAAAATTCACATAAAATATATTTCGCAAACATTTTTAGCGAGCAAATTATTAGGTTCGGTAGTTTCCACCAAACTCCTTTGCAACCACTTATTTTCGAAGTACTCGAATAGTAGCTACAAAAGTACTAAAATGTGTGTTTCGTTAAATACTAGATAATATAATAAAAAATATAAATATAGCTGCGAACAAAAAAAGAAATTATGTATTATAAAATGTAGAAAGCTTTTCAATAGTGCCATGCGATTAGCCTTACTGCCAAGTTAGCCTACGTCTTCTCTTGTCATCACTCCAATTCCATTCATCTTTATATGCTATTATTCTAGTCCTAGGGTGGCCACAAAACTCACTCAGCTTTTGCATATTTGAAATATTAACATGAAAAAGCGAATCGTTCATTAAGCAAGCATGAGGTGTGGCTGTGATTAAGCAGTTTAAATATGCTATTCTCGTAGATTGCTCCTATTGTAGTGTAAGAAATTAAAATTTGGTTTCGTAATTGCATAGACGGGCCTTAAAACAATTTGGCGCGCCGTTTCAGCTCATTCCGTCTCCACTGCGGTAAACGATAGAATTCCGGCCGTGAGCACTGCAGCACATGCTCGAATTCTACGTCTGATAAATGTCGCTATAACAAAAAAAATCACTTATAATACACATTATAAAAAATCACAAATAATGTTTACAGTACGAGAAGAGACAACGTACCTCTAAGTTACAGCGATCGACATCTGACGGAAGTCGATAATTTGTGATGATTAGCAAGTGATAAGGATAAATTTTAGCTGGTTCATGCACGAGCATCGAATGCGCCATGTTAGGCAAGCTACGGCGTATTAAACCAGCTTGCGGATAGTGGTAAGACAAGGCACCCGAGTATGTGCTGGAAGCAGGCAAATCTCCACCCATCTACGATCAGAGATGCATTTTTTTTTTTACTAATAAGTCAAAACAAACGCATATTGAGGACACTACATACCAAAGCACGTCTGTCGCCTTCAGTTATTGAGTCTACTGATGCTGTAAATGGAAACAAAAAAATATACACAAAATAGGAAAAAATGCATTCAGAACATAGGGAATTACCCTCAGATTTGCCACAGCTTAAATCGGTGCTGTGGGTCTTGTCTCCCAAGCCTCCGTAGGAAAAGTCCTGCATAAAAATACGAGATATAATAATTAATAAATACAATAAAATATATATTAAAAAAATAAAATCTAACGAAAGTTGAATAAAAATCAAAACTAATATTTTTGTACTGTGATTGTATGCAGAATTGAAAATAAAAGCGAATCTATGGAAAGTGCATGCTATGTTCTGAAATACGAGTAATGACCACAACCAAGTACAATCATTTAAGTTCTGTTTTAAACAAGTTCTTTCTGTTAATTGAGAGTTAGAATATTAATTACCAATAACAATAATATAATTTTTGATATACAGTAGTAAGGAAAACAATTATTTCGTTTATGTGTATAAAAATAGGCACAGATTTTAATATCCAAGTTTGTAATTTCATTCATTTTTTCATATAAATTCACTTCGAGATTAGGTGCTGTGCCAAACAAAGAGTATAAAAAACAGAGTGTTCAAATTTACTTTTAAGAGAAATTCGGTGATTTAATTTGAAGGTGTCGATCAACAATATTATATGATGTATGCAAGTACAATCATCACAAGCATTAAATATATATGAACATGTTTAATCAGGATTGTAAACACCAACACATATATAAAATCATTCCATATGTATATTTTAGGTAGATTCAAATTTCTCTCTTGGATTTTTTATATGTACATATATGCATTGTCTTCTGGAACTTTTTTGAACAGGATTTCACGTATTTATGTTTTTATAACCATAATAATAAATACATATGTACTTATGTTCTTTTACTACAACTGGTATTTTAACTAATTATAAGTAAAATTATAATATTTTTAAATTCTTTGTGCCTCTTGTTTCACTATTCATATAAATGTCTTTTAATACACTTTATACAATTTTCGTTTGTGAGACGACGACCAATTTCGGCTCATTATACATTTTTTATATTTTATAATCGGGATTTATGGAAATACCAGGTAATAAATAAATACTTTTAGGAAGTACAAAATTTTGGTTTTTTTTTTTGCTAAATATAAAAAAATATACTGTACGGTGAAAATAAAAAAATCTATTGATACCATTAAATATTTATAAAAAAGCATAAATTCAACTGCAATAATATTTAATATTCACACCATGCAAGGAAGGCAAATAGTCTGTAACAAAGAACCAAGCATATCAGCAAAAACTTGCACAAAAAGAAACCTACTTAAAGTAAAAAGAAAAAAGAACAAAAAGGAGATAATAACAACACTGAAAGCTCACTCGTACAGTGACTGCGTGCACATTAGCACTGGCAGATGTGGTGTAACTAAATGTATGTGATCGAGGAGCCAAGCCGTATCCGGGTTTAGGCACATGACGCAGGGCGCTCACCACTGGCGCGACACGAGTTGGCACGATGATAGTTTAATGTGTGTGGTCGTAATAATGATGATGATGGTGATGCGTATGACGTATGAATGATGGTTAGTTGAATACGTGATTGGATGTTGGGTTCGTGTTTGTTTATATCAAGTAATCGAGATAAAGAAATAAATATGTATGTATGTCAAAATTAATCACCGGCCACCCATGTTAATGTTTTAGTTTAGTTTGGTAGACATATGCAGAAAAAAGTTCCCAGCACCAGAGACAATTGTAATTGTAATTGTTAGCAGCAGAGTAAAGAAATAAACAAAAATAATGGAAATAAGGAGATGCATTGTTACTCAATGGTAGGAAATATCAGTTATCGTACATATACATAGGTTAAGTATACAGTAAACAATTGTGAATCCTACAGAGAATATTAGATACAATAACAAACAGTTGGTACAATAAGGCAACGAATTGGTTTTGATTTCGATGATGAGGATTGGTAGCAGCAAATATTTTTATCATTACGCCCATTGGCAGCACTTACTGAACTGTACCCATTTCGCATAGATGGTGGTAAGGTTGACGTTTTGAATCCGTATCCTGGTTTCGGTGGCGATCGGTAGGAATGTATTGCTAATTGTTGATGACAATAACATTTTCCAAAAATATGATATATAAAGTAAATGAAAATTATTGAACAAGAATAAAATAAAACACTAAACTTAAAATTTCAGCCAAGTTAAATTTTATAATAAAAAATATTTAGTAAATAAAAAGAAACTAAGAATTCATGAATTAAAAAATTCAATATAGATTTTTAGATTTTATCAACGCAGGTGTTTTTGGGAATATGCTTGAGGAGTAAGTCGTCCGTCTTCTCAGTTAACAGCTTTGCAAGATGAAAGCGCAAATGCCGAGATAATTGGGTCTTACTTTAACATATTTAATACCGTTATATCACCTTAGAAACCTGGCACTATTTCACATTACGACTTGATTCTTAGTACTAAGTTCACAAACATCTTATGACAAATCTCACATAATTATAGTGCTGCTCACCATTATAACTAGGCGCATTACCAAGTGATTTCCCCAAGGAACCTCTGTAGCTCGTGGACCGATCGAACATCTCGTCCTCGTAGAAAGGCTTTTGGTGATCCATATTTCGTGACGGAGATGCGCCAATTGGTGACTCGTATCTACAATACAAATGAGTGTATCAATCAGTGCAGATTGTTGTAGAGAAATATTATATAAATATTATTTCTATAATTTTACCTTAATTTATGTATGGGTTCTTTGGAAGCGGATGGTGTGCGGCTAGAATTTCTAGGATCTAAGTTGTTTTGCTTCCATTTTTTGTACTTGGCGTGCTCCTTAAGATCCTTCGCAATCGCCGATCCAATACCCGAATTAAGTTTCTCCAACTCTTCAGCTTCACGTTGAAGACGTCTAGGCAAAAATTTGGAAGAATAAATTTTTTCATCATAGTTCCAGTAACACTATGATAATGTAAACAATTTTAGCCATGAGACTTAATTTCTGGTTAACATAACGGGACCACGTAAAAAAAATTTACTTTAAAGTTATATCCATACACATTAATAATGCTTTTTCTTTAAATTTGCAAGGAAGGAAAACATTACCTTTTTATGGCTTTGAAACTCAGGCTATGATTTTTATCTATATTAATATTATGTGCAAGTAATGTAATTTTTCATCGCACCATCACAATTGGGGACGTACTTTTTCAGATAAAAGTCGTGCACGTTAATTGCGATGGAAACGTTTATAAAATATTTATAAAATTAAAACTAAAAGACGAAAGAAAGCGATACAACCCCAATTGGCATAAATTGAAAGAGTTTCAAAAAAACACCACATAGAACTTAGAGATATACAGCATTATGAGAAATTCTGAAATACTCGAATTTAAAGAATGGTTCGTTTTTGCATCTCATTCTCTACAGCTGTCTATAATGGGTTTATGTAGTTGACCTGTATGTGTAGAACTGAAAAGCAGATATAGCGGCGACACGTTCTAATCTTTTTTCCGCACCGTCAAATATATTGTATAAACATGTGGACCGTGATGCAAAATTAGACATATGTTTGTATCGTATATGAAATATATGAACGAAATCGGACAAAGTACACGCATATTTCCCCTGTAGCGAACCCTCCTCCATAGTATTGGTGATATATTGCTCAAATTGGGTAGAAATGTTCAGCAGGACCTTACTACCCCTAGACAAAATTGTGTTGCTGTGTACATTGAACGCAACATTCACTCTTCAAATCATTGCAGTGTCAATCCTTATATTGAGGTATATGCATAACTCGAGATCTATGCGCGATTTTAAAACAAAATTGCTCATAATGACGTATACTTGCCTCAGATTACTGACTGATAATGAGGTTGAAATATAAAAATGGCCCCGCCGATCTACTAATAGAGTTTTGCAATATTAATAAACCGTTCCTCTCCTCTGCGATATAAGCAAATCGTTCCCCCCGTCATCATTTTGCAGGCCCGCGATCATTCGGATTTGGCATGAACTTATAAAAATCCATAGAATTTTTAAGTATATTATTCTGAAGTAGTAAAATTCATATTCAGTTGTCATTTTGGCTCAAAACTATTGGATTCTCACTTATCCTTGAAAGTTAAAAATATTTCGCTAAGTACTCCATTTACTGATAATTTACTGCTAACCCTGCCAATTTATCTATTTGGAATGATACATCGCCTTTCCTCATACTACACAGTAGAGTAGTAGATCTTAAAATATATTTTCCTGTTAAATTATAAAAAAAAAACAAGTAAAGAAAGTTGAAGTCGAGTTAGACCGAATTCGAAATGCCCTATATGTGTGTGCGAGTGAAATCATTGCGATGTACATTACTACTAAATTTTATTTATTTGTAATTATTAGAATCATACACTCGTATACGGTAATTTCCGGTGGATATAAGGGAGGGAGTCCTTTATCTGATTGTCCCCGCTAGTATAAAAAGTAGTGCACAAATTTTGCATAGGTTATAAGTTATACAAATTTGCCAATAATGGGCGTGGCTTTATATATAACCCGCCAATTTTTGTGTGGTGTTTAATACTAGTGCCAATTCTGGTTCGTTGATAAGTCTTCTATAGGAGCCTAGTAATGAATTTTGGATAATTATGGGCGTGACAGTAGTAGTATGCTGCCCATATTTTGCACACGCAATAAAATGGACGCAATATTCATTACCGTTTAATTCATAGATCATCAACACTAGCATAGCTAGGCTAATTTTATAGTAAGTTTTATTTATGTAGTAAATATATACCGCCCACATTTTGCATAGTGTTTAATAGGACACACATGTACTTGCCAAATTGCGTCACTATACCATCAAAAAGTTGCATATCTGGTTGTGTTTTGGTACAGTGCCTACTTTTGCAAAGTTTCATTAAGATACTATTTGCGGTGAGCAAAAAGTGGGCACAGGCGGATGGACAAAAACAAAATTGCGTAGAAAGTTATTCTGATCAGTTATATATATACGAGTATATATATATATATATATATATATATATATATATATATATATATATATATATATATATATATACATAATATATAATATATATATATATATATATATATACTATATATATATATATATATATATATACTATATATATATATATATATAATATATATATATATATATACTATATATATATATATATATATATATATATAATATATATATATATATATATATACTATATATATATATATATATAATATATATATATATATATATATATATATATATATATATACTATATATATATATATATATATAATATATATATATATATTATATATATATATATATATATATATATATATTATATATATATATATATATATATATATATTATATATATATATATATATATAATATATATATATATATATATATATATATATATATATATATATATATATATATCCATACCTGCCGCGCCCCCTTCTGGTAGATGAAACCCCGTTCAACCGCACAAAATTAGTATAACCTTTTTCCCTTTTTGAAGGCAAAGGGTATAAAAAATACAAAAATGTTAATTTGAATCATTGGACCTAGTTCGGACAAGTTAGATTGATACTAGGATTTTATCTATAAAATTGTTAAATATGCAAGAATCTCACATTTGTGTTTCGCCGTTCTTTGCATCATCGACTTCGTCATCGTCATCGGAGACAGGAACACCTTTATATGAATCACTATATCGACGTCTGCGCTCCGGATCAGTGTAGGGATACGGTGGTGCAGGGAAATCGTCGCGTTCAATTTTGGGCTTTTCACCAGGTGGGGGTTTCTTAGCACCTGGATAGTGAGACATTTCAATAGGTTCCTCATTGTTCATTCCCGGACTTTTGGGTCGTGGCGTCTCCGAACGAATAGAATCTACTAGCACCTTCATAGCACTGCGACTTCGTGAGTGCGGACGTGAAGGCGGACGACTGCCAGCCACAGAACCTCCAGTGCTGGTGGCATAAGAGGACGGCCGATGAAAGTGTGGCGATAGGGGCGTCTTATCGTAAGGGTCAATGGGCTTCCGCAAGTAGTGGGGTGCATCTGTCAAGTAGCTGTAAGTATATATACGAGATATATCTTCGCAACCAGGACGACCGTACTCGCGTAGTATAAGACCTGGACTCACAGTTCGATAGTGCTGCAATAGATACATAATTGGGGATTAAAGAAATAAAAGGGACGGACCTATGCACATATGTAAGTATAATAATGATAAGTTTAATTGGTGCAGTGAAGATTTACAAGTTAATGCGAATGAGAAGTCGAAAGCATAATAAAATAAATTAAACAAGTTTTAAATAAAAAAATAAGAAAATAAAAACAAACCTTGCGGCTAGAAGAATAAACTGAGCCACTAAAACTCGGAGTTCTGGAGCGCATGTACTGAAAACAACAGAAAACCATTGCAAGCTCAAAAAGTGAACGAACTAAAATGCATAATAAAAAGGGATAAATAAAAATGTACAAAATACGTGTGTCAGCGCAGCCAAAAGTTCAGAGCAGAACAGACATGCGAGCAGGCGAGTGCTGAATCTTGTTAGTAGCGTGGTAGAAGTTGTATTATGAGTAAGGGCTAGTGTGTTTGGTGCTGTGTGCGAAGTGGCAGCCAGGTGCGATACTTCAGTATATTATGATGCAGCTCGCATGATTTGGGTTAATTGTGTATAAAATATACGTTGTAACCTACCATTTCACTTAGGGCACTGGAGCTCATGCGATCACATTCAGTGTCTGTGAAATTTCCGTTTGGAGCCATTCCCACCGCTGGCGTTCCACCGTTCAATATGAGTCCAGATTCTGACGGTCCTGGACCACAGCGTGGATGCCAAATGGCACTTCCTTGAAGGTACATTTCTTCGCCGTCGCCAAAGGGATCGCCACATTTTGTGCATCGGGCACATGTAGGATGAAAGTGGTGGTTGTCCCCAGCCTGCAGCACTTTGCCGCTGATGAAGCGGTTGCAGTAAGCGCATTTAACGCCAAATGACTTTTGGTAGCATTTTTCACAGTAGGGCACCCCATCCTTTCCCATATACTCGCCGTTCAGTACCGCATTGCAGGCTTTACAGCGGAAGCACCACACATGCCACTGCCGATCTAACGCGACAAGCGCTTGACCCTCCTTCAACAATTCACCACATCCAGCACAATCATTTGGATCGTAGTCTTCTTTGAAACGCGCTTTATCAGATATGATTCCACTTGTTACTTGCTGGTGCGCTGTCGCTCTCGTGGGGCTTTCAGCTATAGGTGGCGGAGAAACAGTGCCCTCTTTACGAATCACAGCACCACCCTTCTCTCGCGTTGGAGATGAAATCGTTCCAGTAACGCATTCTTCACACAGAACCTCCTTACCAGTGTTGGTGACCTTGATCAAAAGAAAAATCTGTATTTAGCTAAATTCCAGTAGATGACATAAATTTACTCACTTTGCTCCCGGATTTAAACGGTTTACTACACTTGGAGCATGTGAAACACTTTTGGTGATAAGTTTTTCCCATGGTGGACACCACTTCGCCCTCCACGTACTGCTGGCAGGCCGAACATTTGGTACCATATAATCTCTGGTAATCAGGAATGCAGTAATAAACACCATCTTTGGTAAAGAAACCACCTGTTGCTAGCGACTTCTTGCACTGGCAGCATTGGAAGCAAGACTTGTGAAAGTGCTTGTCCGCCACGCGTAACACCTCGCCTGCGCATTTTTTATCGCATTTCGCACAGTATATCTTTTGTTTTCCTAAAAAGACACATAAAGAAAGTATAAAATCTTTGCACTCGGTAAGCTTTTATTCTTGACATTCAATAACGAGCGATGGTTGAATTCTAAGACGGAACAAGTCCAATTATGAAGTAAAAACTAATTGCATAGTATCCAATTAGTGGCAGTGATGGTAACAAGCTAATTAGACAAATACCTGCTAGGTTTGCTAAAATGTGCAAGCAACGAACGATAACTTCAAGTTCAAAAGATAACACAGAACCTCATTCGCAAATCAATTAGGATAGCTATAAAATTGCGTTGCTTTACTATTGTACGGACCAGGATTATAAAATATTGAATTACGAAAATTTGTTTCTTGATAGTACGATCACTGGATTTTGTTAAATACCAATTCCTTTGCTTCATATATCAGCTTAAGTGGTAGTTCCACTCAAAACAGTTTAACAAGTTTTACTTTTATATCATTCATTAGTATGTTTTTACTTTCGAGCCCAGTAGAGCCGAAAGAAAGTATTATAAGAGTGAAAAATCGAACGACGTGCTTTTGGATATTCGTTTGTCCTTCAATCCAACCAAGCATTTGGAGCCAATAGCGTTTAGCAGAAACTTTAAACTAAATGTTTTTTGAGAGATTCCACAGTGCTTTTACCCGAGCCACACCCAAAAAACGTTAAGCACGAATCTGACGATTTGGTGGAAATTGATTCCCAAATATTTTACAAATAGAATAACCACTGTGGCGTGCGATACATAAATTCAACAAAAAATCTTAAATTATTATGATTTTCTTAATTGAAAAAATTTCAGAGGAAAGGAATAAAGTATACATGTGTACATAATTTAAAAGTTTAAAAAATTATCTAAATTAATATTCAGAATATTTGAGATCGAAAAATTTGAGAAATACAATTTCACTGTGTAGTTTTATTTATCATTAATTTGCAATCCAAGGGGGAGAAAGCATACAAGTATATCACACAAACGGATTAAGAATGATAGCAGTCGGCGATTCTGTTACACAATTTCTGATTTTATCAAATTGAGGAATCAAAACTGTGACACACAACATACCACAAACACTCTCCCCCACACAATAAAAATACGGTTGGCTGGAGCATTGGGCCGTTCGTGTATGCATGCAAGTGTGTATTTACACAAACGATGTGAGCTTGTGTTTATTATTTTTCCTTACTAAATAAACAATAAAACGCTGTTGATAATAAAATCGAATATGTACATGATATGTTCGTACATACAAACATACATACATACATACGTACTCGTAGCAGACGTAAGAGTTAATGACAATTATTATGTAACAATTATTTTGCAGTTCTTTCTTTAATTTTTTTGACAAAATTCTAGGCTAATTATTCCAAAAGACGAAACTTTCGACAAGAGTTTCATTAAATTTGATATTTTTGTTGATGATTAAAAAAACTTGTAAAAGCGCTGTGCACCGTTAAAGGTCTCATGTTAAATACGGCGCCAATTTGTGTCGATGATGTCACTCGTCTCAGCAGCTAAAACAAAGTGAGCTATGCAAGAGTATTTTACGCTACTTCAAAAGTCATTCCGAAATATAATAATAAAAACAAGCGAACTTTCAGAAAAGCGTTGGGGCTAATTAAAATAGTTTCAATTGGTAAGCGAGGTCCGTATAATGAAATCAAGTTTAATGTAAACTACGGAAACGGTGGTGTTATGAATTTGTGTTGAACTAATCGTATTATGGCTGATTGTTTTGTATACTATACATACACACAATATTTCATATGTAAATATGTATGGAAGTACATAAATATGTATGTATGTATGTAGATTGCGCCCGATCGGGGTTGTCAGGTGCCTATGATCCACCCATGTGAGATCATGAAAAAATTGTTGGATTGTTGTTTTTTGTACATTTGTATATTTAGTACATATGTATATAGTCTGGAGTAATATCGCATTAAATTGTGAAACATTATAGTTAATCTAGACCTCATAAAATATCCACTCTTTTCACCCGGTCTAATGTCATAACGTAACCTTGACTTGATGAAATGATTTCAGAGTTTTAAATTGATAGATTTTTGTACATCAATATGTATATACATATATACATATGTATGTACATATGTATATATTTTTACATGGAGAGAATGCTAATTAATAAAGTCATAAACTCATATGTTCATATAGTTATTTTAAATTCAAATAGTTCAAATGATTTGATCACTGTCAAAGTAAAGCATCGGTTATAGCGTAAAAAACAGAGTTGAAGTGTCTTTTTATCATTTATGCTTCATATACATATTAAACACTGGAGAATGAATGGGACGAGATGAAAGTGAGTTTCGGCACTCATGACATATAGGGAACAAAATGTTATTTCTAATAGTTTATTCTCAGGAATTACAAAACACTATTCTTTAACCCCATTTAACCTCTTCAATACACATGCTATATTTCCATATATGTACATACATATGTATGTTTGTATGTAAGTAAAGGTAAATTTAGGTGATGTTCGGTTTCAGAAAATATGCACCTCGGATACGGATATGTACCTTGGATTATAATAGTATATATATATATATATATATATATATATATATATATATATATATATATATATATATATATATATATATATATATATATATATATATATATATATATATATATATATATATATATTAGGGTGGGCCATTTCAAAGCCAGCCCCTAGGATGATTCTATTGACAATTCTAAGCGACTTTGGTGAAGGAACCATAGGTCTATCTCGATTTTCGAGTCTCCCACTTTCCAATCAATTTTACCGAAAAACTTGTAATTTTTCTCGGAAAATAGACGAAAAATAGTTAAAATATGCATGAAACGCCCTCTGGCGGTGGTTATAGGTAAAAATAAAGATCAGAAATGAATTCTCGACCCCAAAAACCCCCCCATATACACATAAAAAAGATAATATAACGATGAATAAAAAATCGAATTTTGAATCAAAATAATGTTATAGGGAAAAAATCATTTTGTGAAAAGTGGGAGACTCGAAAATCGAGATAGACCTATGGTTCCTTCACCATATATATATATTATATATATATATATATATATATATATATATATATATATATATATATATATATACATATATATATATATATATATATATATATATATATATATATATATATATATATATATATATATATATATATATATATACATATATGGAAAATACACTGTATATATTTACACATTTGTATAGTAATCAAGATCAATGCAAATTGCGCATAGACTTATGTAGCATATGTATGTATGAAAAACCGGCAAAAAAGAGGCGTGTTACAAATTGAATAGGGTTTAGTGTAGGGTATCTAAACTTTACCCAAAACGCAGGTAATCGTTATCTTATTGGTTTCTGACACGGCATATTCTATAAACGGAAAGTGAAGATAAAATATAATATATTAAAATTCTTTTTTAAATTTTCAACGTTCAGCATCATTAAATATCAACAAATGAATTTTGTAATTTTACAAAGATAATTGTTAATAAGAATGGTCCGTTTTTATTAGACATACCCCTTCACATTATTTCTGTATTAATATAAAGTTCTTCGTTTATCATGGTTTGAGTGAAAAAGGAGCACAAGAATTAAAGTATCTGATATAAACGAACGAAAATAGAATCAATTAAGGCAGTGCAGCTGACCTACATTTTTTGAACATGGGAAGGGAAAAAATACGAATAAACGAAAAGGAAAGTATCGAGTGCCATGCATGCATTCTGAATGCAGCCGAATCATACCAGAGTTGGGAGCCGCGGAGAATTATTTCTACCCTACCTGACATCCCATTCCACTCCTTTCAATTACATTCAATTATTCAAGTAGAATATAATGCTAAATAAGAAAGTGTTTTGAGTTGATTGTTAATGAATTTGAATACCGGAGTCATTGAGTAAGATCTCTTCCCTAAACCCCCACCAGTATGTATATTCAGCACGAACTGCTGACTCTTTGAAAATTTAAATTGTTGTCAAGTGCTGCACTCTTAAATGAAAACAATAAAACGGGAAAATGTGTGGCAGATACAAGATATACATAATATAATGAAAGAAGACATAACAATGAACTGTACTGAATTCGAACAATGATATCATTATCGAATTTCGAACTTCGTTGAGTGCGGAACATTCTAATTCGAATTCCAACAATTTTGTATGGTTTTGTAGCATAAATGTATGTGAAAAAAACAGGGAGTGGGCATTCAATATATGCGAGAGAAATGTTGCCGTTTGACATTTCGCATTAAATTTGTAAACGAATATGCATAAACTCTTGCAACTGAATTACGATAAAAGCACACGAAACAGTAACAAAGACAGTAAAATCGAACAAGCACGAGTGTCCTTCATAATCATATTTGCATACTGTTCATATAAATTCAGTTATTGTTGCAGTAATTAAGCATTTGGATTTACCACCACCCTCCTGTCATAGGATTTTGCTTGTAGTTTGCGCAATCGTTTGCACTCTTCTTACCCATGTCGGCTTCCACAGAATATCTCAGCAATAGTTTCTGCTCACTCCTGCGAGAAAAACCTCAGGTATTGCTTGCTGTTCAACCCAACACACACAACACCACTCACACACACGCACGACCGTCTTATTTTCCAATTAATTCCAATTTGACTGTCCTCTTCCTCTGCTCTTAAAAGTTTTTCTTCGATTTTCTTTAATATTCGCGACGACTTTCAAGCGTGTGGAGTGTTATTTAACAAAGGCATTATTTTCACAATTGGAATATTGATAGCTTTTTGACGCAAAACACTCAAATCTATAATTAAAATTTTTAACGAGACACACCAACAGATAAACCTCACAGCACTGACTGACTGACTCAATCATCTTCACCGATTGAAAACTCTGCACGGACTCACACAGATACTCTCTACCAACACTACTATCATCAACACACATCTGAGCCGATTGCCGCATTTTTACCGAGCTACTCTGGCAGTTGCCGGAGCTGATTGATAATTTTCTTACGCCCTCAAAACATTTACATTATTCAGATATAAATACATATATACATACATATGTTATTTGTATTCACCAAGCCAGTATTAAAATTTACAACATTGTTTATTCCAAGAAAACATACATTATAATGACAGAATATGTATATATAAATTATAGGAAGTGAAGATCTATATTCGATTTCAATAATCAGCATACAAGATGTGTGAAGCTAGTGGATCACTGTTCTCCGTAGCCGTTTGTTTATTGTCATCAAGGTCTGACCTTTAGATTAATGTAGGGAAATGTCAAGAATGTAAGAATTTACTATATGATGTTTAGTTTAACTGATTTAAAAACCAAGAATTGAACACGAATATGTACCGAATTTGCGATGCTCGCTAAAGCGTCTACTAAACTAATTAAAAATTTGGAATTTTCCGGTAATAATGCCAAGATGCAACCTGCCCGATAATGGTAGCGCGAGTTTTAGTCTGCTCGTGCCTCTTCTTAAAATTTGTAATATTTGTTGTGCAATATTAACTAATAAAATCAACTAAAACTCGATTAGAATTGACTATGCTAATATGGGGCAAAATAAATCGTAATCCTGTATACATATATCAGATCCTGCAGTTCATTGGGACTATTTTTGGGCGTAGTTAAATAAAATATTTATAATAGTATTAATAAAAGAGCAGAGAACTTTCAAAACCATCGTACACAATACATTTTAAATTATCGTTTATTTGTGTGAATTCTGAATAATTATTTATAAATAACATTACCAACAAAAATAATAATAAAAATCTTTAAATTTCCAAAACTTGGTTAAACAACTATAAATAAATTTTTCATTTATACCATTTCAAATATATTTTAAAATTTTATAATCATAATTAAATATACTTGTAATTATTATATTTACTTCTCGCTATTGCGGGTTTCTTAACATTTCTTAAATATGTATTTTGTTGCTTAAAACCCGCCTTTTTGCTGATTCGATCAATTCACAAATTGCGGTCTCTGCAAGACATTAAAAATATAATAAAATCAACTTCGGTTGAATTGGAAACGGATATGATATTCATCAATTTTTATAAGTTTACGATTTCTTTAACTAGGCAAATTTCGATTTATTTTGTATTACACCTTGTTGAGGCAACTTTACTTTTCTACTTAATTTTAAAAGATTTCACTTTTGGATTTTTGCAAAATTGTTTGGATTAAATCTAACTCTGAGAAAGATACATCGACCGCATCAGGGTATATTGCCTATTCTTCATCGGAGTCGCCGTCACTCGAGTAGCCCGTTTGTTGTGGTCGTCTAACGAATGGTGCGCTAATAACTTGTCTGCCATGATATAAATTCGAGTCATAACAAAACTAAATTCGAAAGGTCACACGAACTTACGCTATTCTGCGATAATGATTCAGCCATTCCTCCAACATTTGTGCGACCAACAAAGGCCGTTTACGCAGTTTTTGCTGAGCTACCAACAATCCGCCCTCTGTCACGCACACATCCAGCCACTGACGCATTATAGCTTCCTCTCGGCCCATCTAACAGAAAGAAAAAGACAGAAGTGAATATAGTTTTCATACCTTTAAAATCTATTGTGGTATTCTGACAAAAGTGACGCAAAAGTGGAGTTAATAAACAAGTCTGAGATTAAACCCGAAAGAAATATGGAATTTGCCAACTGTGCGCCAAGTTCAAGGGAGCAGATAAACGAAACGAGTTGAAACAAAATACGTAGCAACGTGTACTTTATTTTGTTATTTATCTTCTCCCAAGAGATGGACAGTTTTGTCTTTTCAAGAAGCAAATGTATATTACAGTTTATCGTATTCTTTCTGAGGTGAAATAATTTTTTCCGAGTTCAATAATTTAATATTATCCTTACTTCGGCTTGAGTTAAAAAATGAATTGGCAAAAGTTTGGACTCGCAGTCCATAAGCGGCAAATAAGTTACGTCTTCGTGCTCATCCCGACGAACATCTATCCTAGCAAATGGTTCCATCGGTACCAGTGCGCTGAAATGTCCTCTAGTGTAACCCAGCGTAATCGGAGATTTGATGCAAAAATTCTGATCCCAAAATAATGGTAGATAAAGTCCTGTAAAATATGCGAAGAACCGATTTATATGAAGTACTTTATTGATGCCTAACTAATGACTTGCCTTCGAAGCGAGCATATCCAATGTCTTCCCCCCGGAAGCTCTTCACGTACTTTACACCGTACACTATTATAGGTCTACGCAGTATATGAGCTAAAGCGAATATATGTAGTTGTTCCAGGGATGAGCCCGGCTGACTGGCAAGTGATAGCAGTGAGCTCCAGTCCTCTTCCCATTGGGCTTCTTCCAATGTAAAATGTAACATGGACGCTTGCAGCATTTCATACTCCTTCCAACGTGGATAAAATCTAAAAAATTCATTCAAAAACCTTTCAACTGAATCTTGAAAAGAGCGCTTTACAATACGCACATATGCCCACATTGATGCAAGCTGTCCGCCAGTGCACGGCGTAAGATGTTGTCGCGATCAAATACACCCCAAGTGGCCTGCATTGCAGAATCGAGTAGGCAATCTCCTGCACTGCGGTTCCAGAGCACCAGCAGTCTCGATCCTAAGCGAGCTGTGATTTCCAGCGACCAGTTAAGAGCAGGTGGCGGATTTTCCAATTGCTTTTGAGCGTCACGATCAAGCAACTCGTCATACAATTGCTCTTGTATGGGTATCGGCAATTCCTCGATCTCTGCTGGCAGCGAGAATGTGGCATGTTCCTGAATGTAGTGACAGTTGAAGACAGATTTTCGCAGGCGCAACGTGTTGGCGAAGTGTCTGCGAATATCTGCAGCTAGATCAGGTGCTACATAAGAAGGCACTCGCTTGATACCAGGACCAGAACCTGATATTTGTGCCAAGAGCATGGGCAGCATTTCTTCACGATGGAAACGAATAGCTAGGTGGATCAAAGTGTGTCCCACATCAAACGCCGAATTTCGGTTTAAAGCTGCGATTTCGGTGCTAGTTAGTGACCGCGCCGGGTTACCACCGCATGACAGATACGCTTCCACGGCACTATAATTGTTTTCCACAACTCCTAAAAACAATCAATTGATTCGATATAGGGATGTCATAGCACTCTTTAAACGGCTATTTCGCACTCACCTAGACACGCGTTCAACCATTGCCAATCGACTTGACGCCTAATTTGTCGTTGACGACGCTCTTGGCGCTCCTGCATTGTATCACAGTTGTTTATAGTTTCTGAGGAACCTACGAAATATCAAAAAATTTATATAAAACAATCAGTTACAATTTGATTGATTCCTGTGTCTCACCCAGTTGGTAAATGTGCTTCTTGTTAAACGTGTTATTTGTAGACACTGTATCGTGGTTCTCGTCATTTTCATTAATAAATCTATTACTTCCGGGTGCACCCTCCCCTAAAACTGCAATGCTTCCAGTATTAACGTCCCTTGGCTCTCCACACATGGAACATTTGAGACTTTTCGGCCAGTTTTCATAAGTACAGCTCTAAATAAGAAAATATAACTTATTAATAATTTTGTTATTCCAGATTAATATCAGCAAAAAATGTATAACTCATTCCTGTCTTACGTTGCAGACCCATTTAGCCACGTAACTGTGTTGATGAAGAGCGATGGGCGTGTGTTGGCTTTGAGATGTGTTTGCGAGATTGTTCAAATGTGTTGTGGAAGTTTGCTCAAAAGGAATCACACGATTTGCGGTAGCCCCAACAGTTAAAGCAAAATTGTTTGGTTTTATAATATTTTGCTGCCCAATGTTTGTATATGCGTCTAATTTGTTTGAGTCTAGAATGTTGCTGGCGTTGAGTTCTAAGTCCGATGCGGACCCGATTCGCATAACCTTTAACTGCTCCTGTATCGGTTTGGGATCAGTTTTCGATATCTTCTCGATACAATCGTGCACGCTGGCAACAGGTGGCGCGGTTTTTGAAGAAGTTGCAGCGATTTCTCCAGTTGAGGGCGATTTTGTAGCGCCTAGAATGACACCACGCTTGGTGCAGCATTGCACACACCGTAAACTACGGGGCCAATTTAAATAAGTGCACATTTTACATGCCCACTTATCACACGCCGATGACGCGCCAGTGAGCGCGGTGGTAACTTCCTGCCGAGACTGCGTGTAGCAGGCATTAAAGTTGGAAGCTTCGACATCAGCAACAGCTCCGCGTTCTTCATCACCATCGAAAGCAGTTTGCGGAGGACTTAGGCTTGAATGAAAAAATTACGACTTTATGTACCTTTAACTGTAACAAAAACTAACCGAAAAATATCCTCGTTGAGTAGCGGTTTGGCACCCTTGCACATAGTGCATTTAATGGATGAGGGATAGTTTTCATAGGTACAGTAATCACATTTCCATTTTTGCACCTTCGCATTTGAATCGCACATTTTTTGCATAAGGGGCAAAGTTCAGAAGCAGAACAATAGCGGCAGCAGAAGCAGTAGTGGGCCCCTCTTTTCCACCTACTCCTATAGCTGATCGTACACCTATGTTGCAAGTCACTTTGGCTAAGGAATCCTCTTGAGATGTGTCGTGTCGTGATATTGATGTACTTGAAAAAAAATTTTTGTGCTATTTTTTCAACTTAACAATTTAGGTAACGATTTTCACTTGCAAAACTGAAAGTATAAGAAAAGATACAGAAATTCATTAATTAGCGCAGCAAGTGCCCTTGACTCGTAGCCTTCAAATTAGGGAGAATGTGGTGCTGGGTGTTATGCAGGTGATTGAACAGTAGCCCGCTTTCGCGCTACTTTATTGTTGGCAAATTCTGTTTTAGTTTTAAGAGCTTAAAATAGTTTCAGGTACGGGAGTGTATTTGATTATTTGGGCGGGTGGGCGTGTGTTTCATAAAAAAGCTAACATATAGTAAGTACAAATAATTACACATAATTACAAAACAAAGAAAAACTTTCACTTCACTACACTGAAAATGGTGCTTATTGACCATGCCTCAGACACCATAAACACAATCCATAAATAATTATTTACCAATTTAAGATTTCAATTATTCATGATATTTGTTTCCGTTTCCTTCCTGTTTTTTCAATATGTTAATAACAATTGAGTTAAATTATTTATTATTATTTATTACTTGTCATTTCTAAGAATGTTTTAATAAATGTTGAGAGTTGTCAGGGTTGTATTTGCGCAGAGCTATTACGTACGTCAATATTTTGTCAGCATGTGTGTTTGTAAATACGAATGTTTTAAGCGTTCGGTTAATTGGGAAATATAATCTTAATCAAAATGGCCAATCGGCATTTTCACATATGTTGTATTTTTATTTTATACATAAATCAAGGTAGCAGACTGCCTGAGACTCCCACATAATTTTACACTAGAGTAGGTTAGCAGCAATCAACTGTTTGCAAATGATAATATTTTTATTGAACAGTAGTTGCGCTAAGTCTATTTTATAATTATATATTTTCAACGTCAAAAAATAAAATAAAGCAAGAATTCAAATATAGCCAATTCATATATAATTGTTTTACTGCCAATTAGTTTTTTGGCTTAATGTATTTGTTGCAATTTGAACAAATACCATTAGAGACTTTTTAATGAAAATTGCAAAAATATGCACTCAAACGTTTGAACATATCAAAATCATTGGCTGCATTCTTGTATCCCATTGGATATCCAACCGATCAGAATTCTCCGAATTTTTGTCGACCGACTAACTCAGCGGACTCCATTTCTTTCAGCGGAAATTTTCTTCGCTACCATATTCAACACTTAATACACCCGTATGTAGAACAACTGTTTATGTATAAAATGAAAAATTTTGGTAGCGGCCCATTCACAAATAAAGTGCGCTGTTTGACTCATCCGATAGGCAACCGTTAGGCTGCAAGATTGCAGCCATTACCATTTACTTGGCAAGCGCATCTTATAGAGATTAAGTAAACTAAATTATTTGAAAAACAACCATTAGATATTAATTAGATCTGATTGTTCTACTACTTTTAATTTTTGAAATATTGTATACATAATCCCTTATGTTTTTACCAGGTATTTGTGATATAAGGCTTTTATGTCACAACGTGGCAAAACTAGGTTTTTTTCATAACAGAATCCATATTAAATATTTTTATTTGGTTTATATACAGGTATAAAAAAAAGGTAGATTTTCAAAATTTAGTTTTTTCTTCAACTCCTTTGCAAAATTACAAATTGCGCTATTTTGAATAATAATCATTACATAGTGTCTCGACTAGCTAGAATTCATGGCAATGTTCATTTTCATGTCAGTGTAGCTAATGGTGTCAAAATATGAATTGGGCAAATTATGTTAACGCATTTCATTTCATACAATGGCTTTGAACAGTAAACAACAGAGCTACGATCTCGCATTGAATACTTTAAGAGAGTTAAAAAAACTGAAGAGATGTAATTCCATTTTTAAATAGACAAAAGTTAAAATTGAGTGAAACTTCAAATTTATGTCAAGGTAGCTAGCAGCACTGTTGTCTTGACATAATGGGTGCATTCTGGCAACCTATCGGTTGCCTATCGGATGAGGGAAACAGCGCACTTTGTTTGTGAATGGGCCGCTTCAAAAATTGGTCACTTTAAGGTGCCCATAGACACATCATGCACTGCAAACGGCAATAAGTGTGTATTAGTGAAATTGAGAGAGGATGAGAGTGTGTGAGTCACACGGACAATGCAGTATGAAATATCAAAACTGCTTTGATATTTTTCGATAAACATACTGCAGTCGATGAACTCGTTCATTTTTTGCGTACTATTTTGCCGTTTTCTGACAATTTGTTAATTTTGTTTGACGTTTCCTTTTTTTATTTCATTACATCATGTTTCAATTTTTGTAAACTACCTTATTTTTTTGTGGTTTGGTGTGTATTTTATTAATAAAATCAGCCGATACCCCCGCTGCTAGTGCTGCTGTTTATTTTTTTTTTCTAAATTATAGTAATATAGTTATTAATAATTGTATTTCTAATTATAAATAAAAATAAATTATTAATAAAATGGAAAAAATTAATGAAAAAAGATTCATGTCGGTGTTAATTGAAATGTATCGGAGTTTGCCTGCATTATGGCATATAATAAGCGCTGAATAGCGACGGCAATTAATTTTCTTGTTCGCGCACGCATGATGTTCACAATAGCACGATGCAGTACAGAATGATGCATGACGAGTGTGTACGCAGTTCGTCAATCTCACACGTACACGAGTGTTCATCGGCAGTTTGCAGTGCATGATGTGTCTATGGGCACCTTTATACGTAAACATCTGTTGTACAAACAGCTGTGCTAATTGTTGAGTGCGATAGCGAAGAAAATTTCTGCTCAAAGAAATTGCGTCCGCTCAGTCAGCTGATTGCAAAAAATTCGGAGAATTCTGATCGGTTTTAATAGTTTATAATAGTTTGAAAACAATGAAAAAGTACTAGTACCAAAATATCTGTGCTTCTTATGTGCCATACAAAAAGGTACCCTAAATGGTACGAAAGTACGTAGTTGTGCAACAGTGACGCCAACTACACATTTTCTTGATTAAATCTATTATACTTTTGTTCCAAATTTTACAATTAATTACCGTTAGAGTAAAAATGTTCTATTAATACCAAATTCCATATATTAACCCTACGTCTCCACGGGCAATTTTTGATGGTATGCCATTGGCAATTTCAAGCAAATTGCCAATGGAGACTCCAAATTGCTTCAAGTTGGCAATTTATGTTACCCTACGCCTCCACGGGCAATTTTTGATGGCATAACATCTGTCAAATTTGATTGCAATGGTTGGCAATATTTTAATGGTGGGCATTGCGATGTTATGCCATTGTCATTTTGAAAATGCCGTCAAGCAATCTAGTTCGCTGTACCCACGCTTGAAAAATTTTTTTATTTAACGATGAAGAGGAAAAAAGAAGGAAACCGAAATTCTGGGTGAATCCTTTATTACAAAGAATGCAAATGCACAGTCTCCAATCATTTTAGCGTTTTTATTAATTTAATAGATGCGGTAAAACGAAAATGTCCAACGATGCTTCCACTGTGAGCGTCACGAAAAAATGAAAAAAGGCTGTCAAACAAACAAAATGACAACTGATTGCAACACAGCACGTTGGCAATTTATGGCATAACATATTTCATAACATAAATTGCCAACTTGAAGCAATTTGGAGTCTCCATTGGCAATTTGCTTGAAATTGCCAATGGCATGCCATCAAAAATTGCCCGTGGAGACGTAGGGTAACCCTACGTCTCCACGGGCAATTTTTGAAGGCATAACATCTGTCAAATTTGATTGCAATGGTTGGCAATATTTTAATGGTGGGCTTTGCGATGTTATGCCATTGTCATTTTGAAAATGTCGTCAAGCAATCTTGTTCGCTGGGCCCGCGCTTGAAACATTATTTGATTTATACGATGAAGAGGAAAAAGAAGGAAACCGAAATTCTGGGTGAATCCTTTATTACAAAGAATGCAAATGCACAGTCTCCATTCATTTTAGCGTTTTTATTAATTTAATAGATGCGGTAAAACGAAATTGTCCGACGATGCTTCCACTGTAAGCGTCACGGAAAAATGTCTGTCAAACAAACAAAATGACAACTGATTGCAACACAGCACGTTGGCAATTTATGGCATAACATATTTCATAACATAAATTGCCAACTTGAAGCAATTTAGAGTCTCCATTGGCAATTTGCTTGAAATTGCCAATGGCATGCCATCAAAAATTGCCCGTGGAGACGCAGGGTTATGAAATATATTATGCCATAAATTGCCAACGTGCTGTGTTGCAATCAGTTGTCATTTTGTTTGTTTGACAGCCATTTTTCATTTTTTCGTGACGCTCACAGTGGAAGCATCGCCGGACATTTTCGTTTTACCGCATCTATTAAATTAATAAAAACGCTAAAATGAATGGAGACTGTGCATTTGCATTCTTTGTAATAAAGGATTCACCCATAATTTCGGTTTCCTTCTTTTTTCCTCTTCATCGTTAAATAAAAAATTTTTTCAAGCGTGGGCACAGCGAACTAGATTGCTTGACGGCATTTTCAAAATGACAATGGCATAACATCGCAATGCCCACCATTAAAATATTGCCAACCATTGCAATCGAATTTGACAGATGTTATGCCATAAAAAATTGCCCGTGGAGACGTAGGGTAAAGAACATTTTTGTACTGCAATATAAAAAAATTTCTAAAGTTGAATATTGCTTAAATTTATAAAGAAAAATATAAAAATATTTGTTAAACAATAGGAAAACGATTTTGAAAGGTTTGGCGGGAGACATATTTCTTATGTTTAAATTGTCGAATAGTACTTCTAAAAACCGTTTTATGTAACACTATAATACAAAATGAGTAAAAATTAATTGGGGGATTTTAATTGCTCCTTCTGGCCATTTTACCTATAAATTTTTCAGACCGATTAGTTAATCGGTCTTTTTTTTAAACTGGATAACCAAACAATGGTGCTATCAACAGGTATTAGAATGAAACGAGAGAGCAGTGACGCTTGTCGCGAATGCACGAACTCTGCACATTATATATTTGCGGCAATCTTTTCACCTAATTTCCAAAATATTTAAGGAAATAAATATTAATTTTAAAAACTACATAAAATTAAGAAATGAAATAACCTCGAGGAATCTAATACGATTATTTCGAAGCTTGGAAAAGGACATTTTTTCAACGATTTAGCTTGTTTGGGAATTGGAGCAGATTGAAAACTCACTTTCATTGTTTGGCCGACTATAAGCAGCTAGCAAAGTACACAATGGAATTGGTCAACATCTTTGTATACGAGAAACGCAATTGACAAGGAAAAGTTGTCTTTGTTTGTTTATTATTATTTGTTAGCAGAAAAATTGCCTCTTCTAGAGACTACGTACACCCATGCCTGACAGTATTGCAAAGTGCCAGCTTAGTAAAAATAAAATAATCGGCTCTTTGTTCTGTTCAATATGAGTATTCGCACCAGGACTCTTGTCTTTTCGACATTTTTCGGCAGTTGCATAGCCATCGGATTGCTTCTTATTAGCATAACCACCAATCATTGGGTCCGAGCATATCCGCGACGGCGAAATACAACGGTATCAAGTTTTGATTATATGTTATCATGTCTTAAGATTGCCATCGGAAAACTTAATTTTGCAGGAATCTAAAGGTGATGTGAACTTTGGGCTCTTCTATGGCAATAAAGACCTAAATTCTGGCTTTGGGGTGCGAAGTCATCCGATTAATGGTAAATGTGATTATAGTAAATTTCGATTATTGAATTTGTTGCACTTTATTGCTATTTCAGTTCTGACGTTCCTGGAAATGGAACCGAACTCCATGAATTTCTGGCTGTGGCTTATAACAGCTCTGGGCACAGGATTTGGATTGTTGAGTTGCGCCATTGCAGCAATAGCAGCCGTGTTAAAAGCAGCATCGGCTGCAAAAAAACGAGGAACAATGGTGCTACTTTTCGCATCTAATATTTCTTCTGCGGCAGCTCAGGTGATTGCATTCATCTGCTGGTTGATACAGTTTTACCAATATTTAGTGCATAGCGTTCTAACGGTGGACGATCATCGATTGAATTGGTATAGTACCGGTCTGGCGCAATTGGGTTACAGTTTTTACCTGGTGATAGCCTCCACTCTGGTCGTATTGATCAACATCACCATTCTTGTGTATGCGAAGCGTGGTGAAATACGTGACAGACAGAGACAGGAGCTACCGAGCGAAGAAAAAAACCAGAGCGCCATAATGCTGTACTAAAGTCAAATATTTCTAAAAGTCATCAAAAAACCTCATAAAGCTCACTACGGAAATGAGTTTTCAAACCTACAACCTCAATTTCGTGTGTCTCTGAACGAATACGAATTGCTCGCACAAATCAGTTACGTGCCTTATAAATTTACATTTGATAGGAGAAACTGTTGCTAAATGCTTTTAATTATTTTTTAATTTCTAAAAATGTGGGAAAATAGTCTTACTTTGAATGTGCGTAACAAAAAGCTAAGAAGTTGACGAGTTTTAAAAATGAATGATTTAAGTAATCTTTTTGAATAACTAGGAATACTATGGATGGATGATTGATTAAAAATGGACATGTTTCATGTTCCCATTTTAATGCATCTGTGCTTATAAAAGTATTTACATTAGAATAAGAATCTTGACCCAATTACATACTCAATTATATTGTATTTAAACGCATTTTGCTGTATTTTTCGAATGCCTTTTACAATAAAATAATCTTTTAAGAATATTTTATTTCGTTTGTTGTTGCGAAAATTAGAGTGAATATATTTTTGATATGTCGAAGTAGGTGTAACTGTGTAGAAATTTGTCTACTTCGACAATTGCAAGACAGACCCCACATATTGGTACCACATATGGAAACGAATTAAATGTACTCATTTCTCGATCTTTTTCGTTCTCGAGCAATCAAGAATTATTTTCACATATTCGAAAGCAATACTCAATACTACTCACTAGGTTTACTTGCAGGAAGATTAAGGCATTAAAACGTGACACTTTGCACTTCCAGTGAGAACCAATGGCTACTAGTAACTCTAGTAAAAAAAAGTTGTCATGGTGTGATGGTGTTTTTTTGTAAAATTAGTCCGTTCTATTGCAATCTGTCTTAGAGACACTAAGCAATATCAATACAAATTTATAAAATAAACATATGAAAGAAGAAACAATGATATTCTTTCATATAATTTTTACAATAATGTTTTATATATTATTATTATTATTATTACATTATAATATTAATAATATAAATATTGTTACTTAATTGCCCTCCTGACAATTTACACTAGGCTCAATTGTCGGATTCGTACCGCTGGATTGTGTAATAATCAAACAATCTGACGGTTAAAATTAGAACAACTACGAGGGCGGATTGCTACGGATAGCTACCTAGCGCTAGATGGCAGCACAAACACAAAAACTTTTTTTTTTTTAGAAATTGCGATCTGTCAAACGTCAGCTGTTAAAATTTCACTCAAATTCATCGATTAGTTTATTTGTTGTAGTCGTTTGAAGTAAGCAACTTTTGTGTTTCTTGAAAAATGGAAAAAAGCGAATTTCGTGCAATGATTAAACACTATTATTTGAAAGGGAAAACGGCAAAAGAGACAAAAGAAAAGCTCGATAAACATTACGGTGAGTCTGCTGAATTTAAACACGGCCGAACAAGCACTGCAACAATACCATCAACAGGAAGGCCAAAAGAGGTGGTTACTGAAGAAAATATCAAGAAAATCCTCGATATCGTTATGAACGATCGCCGAGACAAGTTGCGTGAGATTGTTGAAATGGTAAGCATATCATATGAACGTGTGTTCAACATTTTGCATGAACATTTGCATATCAAAAAGCTATCGGCAAGATGGGTGCCGCGTTTGCTCAGTGTCGAACAAAAACGAGTTCGACAGACCACTTCACAGCGGTGTTTGGACATGATAAAGCGTAATCCTGTTGATTTTTGGCGTCGATTTATAACTGTTGATGAAACGTGGGTCCACCACTACACACCTGAAACCAAAAATCAATCGAAACAATGGGAGGAAGCTGGTGGAAGTGCTCCGAAGAAGGCGAAGGCAGTGAAATCGGGTGTCAAGTTCATGGCCACAGTATTTTGGGATACACACGGAATATTGCTCATCGATTATCTTGAAAAAGGATCCACAATCACAGGTAAGTATTATCGTGCATTATTGGATCAATTGATTGATGCAAGAAAAAAATGCTCTTTCTTATTCATTTATTTTAAAGCGTTCACATATAAGACAGGGTCTTTTAAATGCGTCAAGAAGTATCCGAATAACAATGAATTATATATAACAAAAATTACTTAAAATAAGACTAAGAATGTAAGTTAAATTAAACTAAATTATTAGATCAGACAAATAAATAAGTTAAGATCAGATAAATAAATAATTAAACATATAAATAATTGAATAAATAAATAATTAACTTTAAAAATAAATAATTTTTCTGAAATAAGGAAAAGTCAGATCAGAAAAACAATGAATAAACAAAAAGGAAACAAAAAGTAGGAAAGCAGAAAAGAGGGGGGAAAAAAAAATAAACAAATAAAAAACAAAAAATAAAAAAAAATAGCATTAAGAGAAGTAGTGAAAAACTGCTTGCTTAAAGTTGTGCTTACTTGATATACTCCTAATTGCCAAAGGCAACGAATTCCACAACCTGATGGCGTTCACAAAAAAGAGTCTATTCGAGTTTAAATACTTGTAATTAGGGACTAAGAGGTTCATATTTCTCCTCGATCTACAAAACTTCAACTTTACAAACAAATAATTAGGTGTTCGCGTGTATATTAAGTTATGTAGAAATATGCAATTTCTAGCATCCATATAATTAAAAATATTGCAACCAAGGACCTGATTGCAAAACTTACTGATATGGTCAAACTTTCTTAAACCATATACATATCTTGTAGCATTATTGAATGCCACCTGCAACTTATGCCTGGAACCCGAGTCAAGTTTACCATAAACAACCTCTGAGTAAGTTATGATCGGTACAATAAGCTGAAGCACCAACCTCCTTCTGGTCTCAGCAGGCACAAATGATGGTGTCCTCCTCAAATTCCGTAAGGTATAGTATACCTTACTCACCACTGAATTTATGTGATCCTCACAGGATAGTACGGAGTTAATGTGGTATCCACGGTTTTTTACTTTTTCAACAAATTTAAGTTTTGTATCATTTAGTGAAATTGTCGGTATATCAGAGGAAGGGTAACCAGACTTGGAAATCGGAAGGACATATGATTTTTGGGAGTTGAGCTTCAGCCTATTAGCTATAGCCCATTCTGCTATTATGATCAAGTCTTCGTTTACCCTAGCACATAAATCATCAATGAGACCAATAGGTCTGGACAAATACAATTGAAGGTCATCAGCATATGCATGCATGGTAACATGACGACACTTACTGAAAATGTCATCTATGAACAGTGTAAACAAAAGTGGACCAAGCACTGACCCCTGAGGCACCCCACAGGTTGAATTACTGAACGCAGACACATTCTTTCCCACCCTAACCCTTTGAGACCTTCCAACCAAGTAACTATTTAACATACGGACCGCCGAGCTGGAAAAACCAAAATTCAACCGTAGCTTTTCACATAGTAATGAGTGATCTACAGAATCGAATGCTTTAGAGAAATCTAACAGACAAAGCAAGGTCAAATGTCTCATATCAAATGACTCTCTGATGTCATCCAATATTTTAACAACAGCAGTGGAGCAGCTGTGTCCAGGCCGAAAACCAGATTGGAGTGGGGAAATAAGGTCAAATTTTCTGACGTGTTCTGAGATTTGCTCAGCCATGAGAGATTCACATACCTTTGATAAAGCCGACAACAAACTTACAGGACGGAAATCAGACGGTACATTAGCATTGGACTTTTTAGCTATAGGGATAATCGTCGCTATTTTCCAAATACTGGGGAAGCAGGAGCTCGTTAAACAATGGTTAATTATATGGGTCAACGGGCTTAGAATGAAAGGCAAAATAAGTTTAATAAATTTAATAGGAATTCCATCCTCTCCGACAGCATTTGACTTTATCTTGTTGACACAGCGAGCAACATCATCTTCACCCACAGAAATAAACTCAAACACAAATGGGCATTCAGAAACACAGTCCCTCGCAACTACAGCAGACATATCATCAGCAGACACTGAACTACTACCAAAATAGTCATTCAGAATACCCGGATCAATCCGACAATCTTCAGATTTCCCATTGCATACCCCAGCTTGTCTCAAATTATTCCACAGCTGCTTGGAAGGTCGTGCCAAACATAGTTTGGACATGAAAAATCTGCGCTTAGCCAATTTAATAGTAGAATTTGCATCATTTCTAGCTCTTTTGTGCTCTTCCCATCTAGATGCAGTTGGATTTCTTTTCCACTGATTGTATGTTCTATGCCGTTTTTTAATAGCCAATTGGGCATTCTTCGTAAACCAGGGACAACTGCTGTTAGTGACAGAACGAGTAACAAGTGGAACATGCAAGTCAAACAAGGCACCAATTCTGTACATAAAAGAATCCAGCTTTTCATTCACAGAGCTAAACAGCCTACATTCAGACCAATTAATAACTGACAGGTCATTAAACAAAGAATCAAGATTAATTGATTTATAGTCTCGAAAGGAAAAAGAATTTTCAGCAACCACTGGGTTTAGATTTACATTCACTGAACAAAAAATTAGATCGTGGTCGGATATAAACGATAATTGGTCAAAGATCATAACTGAAGAAATATCCGAAACCAGAAAAACATCCAACAAACTTGGAGAAGCATTATCTGCAAAGCGTGTTGGCATACTGGTATTCAGCACTTGCAGTCCAACTTCAGAAATTTTACAAATGAATTGCTTGGCAAGACTGTCCTTACATAACATGTTTATATTGAAATCACCACACACAATAAAATGATCATAATCGATTACACAATTTGACAAAGTAGCAAAGAACGGATCCAAACAGCAGTAACGATAAGGATTATATACACACGACAGAAAAACTTTTGTGCTATTGTCATAAATTTCAACATTTAGAAATTCCACATCTGAGCCTCCAGACATATTCAACAAATTCACTCTTAAATTACTTTTACAATATATTGCCACACCCCCGCCTTTTTTGTCTAATCTATCGTTTCGAAAAAGCTTGTAATTACCTATATTCAGGCAAGAGTCACCTATACCTTCATGCAACCAGGTTTCGGATACACAAATTACATCAACAGATGAATTCTCAAAGCAGTGTCTAACATAATCCATCTTAGAATCACTTAGACTCCTCGCATTAAAATGTACAATGTTTAATCCAGAGCGCTGGCTGCATAAAACGCCAATCAATGTTTTATGAACGTCACTGGAGGCAGAAACTTCATCACCCATAATTAGCATAAAAATACATATCAGCAACACAACAATAAGCACTACAGTAATAGAAGAAGCAGATAGTAGAGAAGAGGAAATTACTTAAAAAAATAGTCGAGCACAGAGAGAGAGCATTTAAGCTATTAATATATGTAAATGTGCAATTTAACACTTGAATAAAAATAAAGAAGAAACTAAATAGTGAAGTTGAGAGTAATATAGAATAATAAATTAAAATAAAATAAATAGAATAATACATTAAATAGAATAATAAATTAAAATAATCAAGTAAAAGTTGAGTTTTATGCTCCAGTATAGCTTCTGCCGGCAACTGCATCTACGCTCTCTCTGCTACTCACTACTATTGCTTCAGCATTCGGATCGGCTCTCACAAAGACTCGGCCCCGAATTGTAAACGCTGACACTAGAAGTTTTTGTCTTTTGAGCTCATTGGCCCGACGCAATATTTCACGATTGTTAATCGTTAGACCCTCATGTACATAAAACGAGCTGTCACCCTGAACCCCAATATCATTTAGCAACAGCGGCCTTTTACTGGACTTGCGGAAGCCAGCAATGTGCTTGAGCAACTGACTTCTATCACGTGCCGAGTGGAGTTTCACCAAAATCGGAGCTGTAGTGGTTTTGCTCAGGTTTCCCTTACCTCTCAGACGGAATGCCTCTCTCACTAGTGGAGTACTGACATTAACCGCTTTGCAAACTTGTGAGAAAATAGCAGACACATTTTCAGCTGCAGCATGGGGAATACCATTGATAATCAAATCAGAGGATACCGCATCGTTCTCAAATTTGGCCACTTTATCACGCAACGTGGCTACCTCACGTCCAAGAGCCCGATTATCAGCATCCATCTCCTCCACAACAGCAACCCGCTTCTCCATTTTTGCCACAGCAGACCTGACATTGATTAGCTCACCAGATAACTCACTCATTCTCTGCATAACTCATTCTCTGCATAACTTTCTTCAAGACAACGCACCGGTTCACACAGCATTAGATACGATGCTAAAATTACGTGAAATACACTTCGAATTGGTTAATCATCCACCTTATAGTCCAGATTTAGCTCTTATTGACTTTTACTGTTTCCAAACTTGAAAAAATGGCTCGCAGGAAAAAGATTCATCTCAAACGAAGAAGTGATTACCGAAACTAACGCGTATTTTGAGGGGTTCCCGAAATCGTATTATTCAGATGGTATAAGAAAGTTGGAATATCGTCTTACTAAGTGTGTCGAAGTAAAAGGACACTATGTTGAGAAATAAATGGTTTTTGAAAAAAAAAAAATGTTTTTTTCCTACTTAGGTAGCTTCAATATAAATCCGCCCTCGTATATTGCTATTCACACACTTTATCTCTTGTCAACTGTTTGTTACTATCACGATGTTCATTCTGGGTCCATCACTGTTCAACTGCCTGTTGTTAACACGATGTTCACTCTGCGACGATCACTGCTCAACTCCCTGTTGCTAACACGACGTTCACTCTGCTACTCCACTGGTTAACTGCTTGTTGCTAATACGATGTTCACTCTACTATTACCACTGGTCAACCCCGTTGATGCCAATTGTGTGGCGGTTTTTATACTTCTTGTGTGTCAGAACTTCCATTAGACTTCGAACGCAGTTTCGCATGCCTTCTCGCGTGTGTATTTTAGGGGTTGAAAAGGACAAATAGAGCATTCTCTAAAAGTAACCAAGCAGCAGATTGAGAGCTGGGAAGTCAGAATGAGTACATAGCTGTGCTCAGTATTTAGTGCTGTATGTTTTCTGTTTCCTCGGGGACTGCCGGTATGTTAAGATGTGCCGTAGAGATTAGTTACTGACAAACCATGGTGCGTAGACAGTAATCCGCAAAACATTTCTAAAATTTACATTTGCATTTGCTGCTGCGCCCTACAACTCTATACCGAATGTACATATAGGTTTTATTAAACTTTTGTAAACCAGAAGTTTATATTCAGTATTTTGCTTAGAGTTGTAACCCATCAACCATTACGTTGAGCTCAGTTTGATGCTCAGCTCTTTGGGTTTAGTAAGGATGTGCTTTTGCCACGTCAAACACCGACGCCCACGGTATTTTACATCTTCTGTTTAAAGCAATGGGCTAGTCATTAGAATTACATGCGGGCAGGAATTCATTTTCGAAGTGAAAGTTAGTTTTTTTGATTTAGTAGCGTTGATCCTCTTTATACAATTGACAAACCAAATGTGAAGAATTGAGCAATTTCACTCAACTCTGTCAGAAGTAAATCAGATGTAAAAATACTGTAGAGTACAGAAACTATTACGCTCCTCTGTGAAATACTCGCCGAAATTGGGAAAAATGTGGTATTTTCTGTTTTTTATTATTAGTATTAGTATTAGTATTATTAGTATTTTCTCGTAAAATTAATTATGAATGGCACTCTTCAAGTTATGATTTCAAACTATCAAAATATGTTTGAGGCAGAGACTTCTGTAGTTTCAAAAGTGCGCGAAACTTTATCGAATAATTGTGTGATATGAACGAATGCTGCTGTACAAAACTGACCCTGTTCGAGGACTTTACTTACAATGTGATTAACTCGATGTATTTGTTCCGGGGAGACATGATCTCGCTGCAATCACTGACTGATCGCCGAAAATCTAAATCATTTTGATTTTTAAGGGAAATTTTATTACGATTTGATCATGATGTATGGATGATCGTCGTTTGTGGGCAATTTACATGCAAATTTTGGTCATTTGAGTTTGACTACCAACGTGTGAAGATGTGTGCAGATAAAAATAATAAAAATGTGTTTCTGCTGGAGTCCTTTGAATGCTATTGTACTTTTTATTTTCTGCCTTTCTTTCTTCCAAAATCGTTTTTTAAAATTTTTTTTTACAATTTTTCCTTGCACAGTACAAGCGCTAGCGCACACAAAACTTCATCATCCGACAGAGACATGACGACCTCACTCAACGACGACTATGAAAAAATGATGATCTTCGATTTTGATCACTCGTCTGTGGCGGAGCTTCATTCCACACGTACACGAATGAGTTTGATCATGATGTATCGTCTATGGGCCGCATTAAGCTTACAAATGAGCAGCGAACATATCGGGCTGTATGATGCAACTTCTTCTTCCGGCTTTCCAGATTTTCGAATTAGAGTAAATTCAGCGACGTTCCATTGGTTAGGGAAATAGGCACTACTTAATATTGCGTTATATAAATATCTGATATCTTTTATAGCATTATCAGGTAGATCTTTTACAATTTTACCTATTATCAGATCATATCCTGGTGCTTTTTTATGTTCAAGTGTCTGTGCATAAAGTTCTCTTCTCTTAAATAGATAGATAAAAGTGGGGTAGGTCAGAGAACCGCCGTAGAAAGAGATCTCCAAGCACTCAGGCATTAATGCCCATAGTACTCTAAGTCTGGTAATAGTAGGGGAGGGGAGATAGGGGATTCTGAAACGGAAGGGAAGTTACACATTTTCAAACTTCTTTGACTCTTTTATGAATCTCAGAAGACTGTCCGTTATTTTATGCAATACTAAGGATTGGGTATTTTCAACAACCCTGGAAGATATCACAAAATACGATGATGCAAAAACCCAGAAAAGATCAACCAGTAATGTCCAAAGTATTTGAGAAAATGCTTCTTCTAAAGTTGCAGCCGCACATATGCCAATCCAACATTATTCCCATCAATTTGGATTCCGAAAAAATCATAGACTCATAGAGCAAATTAACCGCATTTCTAGTGCAATACAAAATGCTTTTGTAGACAAAAGATACTGCTCTGCTATATTTTGACAGAGTTTGGCATAGAATTCAAAAACTGTTACCAGTTAATGTGCACATGCTACTGGAATGTATTATATGTGTTATTCACTGCAGAACTCCGTACTGATGATCATCTAGTCACTTCAACATTCGCTGATGGCACTGCTATTCTAAGTATGCATAGCAATCCAATAGTGGCTTCTAATCACCTTGAATCGTATTGTGGCTGGGAAATTGGCACATGAAGGTAAACGAGACCAAGAGCATTCATGTTGCGTTTACACTTAGGAAAGAAACATGCCCTGTGATTACACTAAACAATGTTGCTATTCCTCAATAGCATACCTAGGAGTCCATCTAGGCCAGAGGTCGCAAACGTGGTCTATATAGGCCCCCAGGGGTCTACTTAACAAAAGAGGGGATCGATCTGAGCTAGGGGATTTTACGATTTTTGTAAAAAAATACAAAGATTGCTTTAATTAACAGAAAATTACTTTTATGGGGGTCGATGGAGATTTCGAAACATTATATAGGGGTCGATGATCAAAAAAGTTTGGCGGCCCATGATCTAGACAGATGACTAACATGTCGGAACCATATTGAGATAAAAATAAAACAGATAAAGTTAAAGGGTCATAAGATAAATAGGCTACTCAACTCCAAGTCAAGGCTTCGATTAGAACACAAAGTTCTATTGTACAAGGCAGTGATCAAACCAATTTGGGCATACGGAGCTGAGCTGTGAGGAAGGGCTAGTTCATTGAACATCGAGCTGATACAACGCGCGCAATGGAAAATCTTGCGTGCAATCACGGGTGGCCTTGGTTCATTCGAAATACTGACGTCCATAAGGACCTCAACATTACTCTTGCTAAAAGTGAGCTCACAGACATTATGCTCAAACACAAAGAAAAACTACGAGAGCACTCGAATCCATTAGCTGAAAGTCTTCTTAGAATAAATACAGCAACATGCCTCAAAAGATTGGACTTACCTATATATTAAATGTATTAAATATTAATTAATTACTATCTTATACTACAATGAATTTAAATTTAATTAAAATTAAAAGGAAAACAATGAATTTAAAGTTAATACTAAGCCCAAACACTGGTGCGGAGAGTTAATTATTTATTGATGGGCTAATAAGTGAAATCAATAAATAAATGAATAAATAAAAAAGAGGTCTATCTAGTGATAAGGAAGGTACATTGTCCGTTCCCAATATATCTCACCCTGATAAGCGTTCTAGCAATGGTAGAACAAATGCAGAAAAAATACTCTGTGCCGTTCTATTCTTCCTTTAGACATGACGTGCAGTTTGGAGTCTCGAGCCTAAGTCGGCTTATGATCGCCCCATGGATTTTTTCTTTTCGCCGTAATTTTAGAGGGAAATATGCAACTCTCTTGTTCGGGCTCTTCAGGAATCATTTGGTTGTTTTCCAAGTACCTGAATTGCGCCAACGGTCCTTGTGAATATTATTCATTTGACTTTTGATCCAATTAGTAGCCAGTGCACACATCATCAGCCTATGCTTGGATATGTATGCCGAGTTCCTAGGACTTCCCCGTTGCCGTCACAGGCGTCGAAGTCGCCGGAGTTCGAGTACTCGCCCAGCTATTGCAGCGACTTTCTTCTTCCAGTGCCTTCTTCTTTTTTGCTGTCGTGCAGACAGCTTTTCTCCTGTCTCAGGACCACCAATACCAAGCGTCTTCTTACCGATGATCGCCTGGTTTGCACCAGGTCTAACCCTTGTCGAAGGCGTACGGGGTATCAGCTTCCTGTAGGAGCTATAGGAATCATCTTCATATCTTCAGCATGCGTTGCCTCACCTCAGGCGGCACCTTGTTGTTTTTTGCATTTTATACTTTTCTGTCAAGTGTGAGTAACTGCCGCCCCACTTGGGTCAAACGCAAACCAGGGGCCGCCCACTATGGAACATACGCCCCTCAACTGGATAGAATTGGAGAGGAATGAAAATGAAGGATAGGATTGGAGAGAGGGAGGTGGATGGGGTCAGGGACGGTAAGTAGTTCTTAGTTTGTACTCCCCGACTACTCGTCTGACACGGTTGAACGCACTGGACATGGTTAGACTGAGTCTGACCATACACGTCAGCATGGCTAAGTCTGATAATTGTAACTAAGCCCCCGCCCCATATCAAGGTGATTATAACGTGGGGAATCCTTCTAACTTCTCTTATTTTGATGGGCAAGATCGGTATTTCCATTTGACCTGGAGCTTCCAAAAACTCAAGAATGTCGTTATCATTTTGTTGTAAATGTTTGGGATATAGTTTAAATTATCATACTGGTTTAGGCAGCGTTTTGCATTATTTTATTTCGATTTTCGACCGCTTTCAGAACATCTCGAGGGGTTATTTGTATATATATACGAGGTGTGATAAAAAAATAACCGTTATTTTCATCTTTTCGTGAGTTATGTATGTTCGATGTTCGCATTTTTTTTCTGTTATGTTGGTACACATGTCTGTTATATATGTTGGCAATACCAACCATTTTGGATTGTCAGTTTGTTTTTGACAGATAAAAAGGTTAGTCGTGTTTTGGTGTGCTCTTCGATTTTGTACTATTCGAAAAAATGGATCAAAGAAACTGTATTTAGTTTTGTGTAAAAAATGAAATTAAATGCGCAAGGACATTTGAAATGTTGACTGTGGCCTTTGGCGATTCTACTATGAGCAGAACACAAGTTCAATTGTGGTATAACCGGTTTAAGGAAGGCCGAGAAGATGTCAATGACGATGCTCGTCCTGGTCGCCCGAGCACGTCAACAACCGATGAAAACATTGACGCAGTGAAGAAAATGATTTTGGATAATCGTCGAATCACTATCAGAGAGCTTGCTGATGATGTTGGCATATCGTTCGGCTCATGCCAAGCAATTTTTACGGATGTTTTAGGCATGAAACGTGCGGCAGCGAAGATTGTTCCAAAATTTTGAGCAAAAACAACGTCACATGGACATCGCTCAGGAGCTGTTTTTGGCCAAAAACAAAACCGTTATCATGCCTCAACCACCGTATTCACCGGACTTGGTCCCTGCTCTTTCCAAAACTGAAGACACCGATGAAAGGAAAGCGTTTTGCTACGATTGAGGAGATAAAAGAAAAATCGAAACAGGAGCTGTTGGCGATACCAAAAAAAGCGTTTCAGAAGTGTTTCGAGGATTGGAAAAAACGCTGGCATAAGTGTATTATATCAGAGGGGAATTACTTTGAAGGGGACAAGATAGTTGTTGATGAATAAATAAATACTTTATTTTTTGATCCCACCTCGTATATATATATATATATATATATATATATATATATATATATATATATATATATATATATATATATATATATATATGTATATATATATATACATATATATATATATATATATATATATATATACATATATATATATATATATATATATATATATATATATATATATATATATATATATATATATATATATAAATATATATATATCCATTTTGTACAAAATTATCTCCTGATTTCTTAATATAATAGACATATAAGGAAAAATAAATTGCAATTGGATTTACTGGAAATATCAGCAGCAGTAAGTAGCACACGCTAAGCAGGATTCCATTCCGAAAATATCAAATTGAATGAAATATATCAATGAGCACCATGATGAATGCGCATCATAGGCCGAATATTGTTTTGAAAAAAGTGTCACAACAATTGCCTTAAAAATAATTCCCTCAATCCATCCACCATCCGATGCATAGAAAACAACATAATTGATTTGCCTTTTTAGACCGCAGAACTCACATGTAGACTTCGTAAATAGTGTCATAAATAAGAAAATATTTCGCAAACAAATCAATTACTTGCACAATCATTTCTTTCTCGTTAGACTCGATGAGGATGCTCGTAAAGAATAAGAACAAATTTTCTTTCCTGACAAACACTTCCTTCTTCCTTATTCACTGTTTACCTACGGTGCCGAGGCCCTAGCATTGTTGGGTTTCTTTGACTCGACGGACAAATTATGTCATCATTAAATTGTTGATGAGAAACTCCACAGGAGATCGAGCAGCAAGTAGTACAATTGTATACAATTTGCATTGTTAACCACAGCAGCAAATCTATCACATCCGTTTCCGTAAATTACGGCACCCCACCTACTGTTCGAATGTAGATTACCTCTACGGTTGTTCCTTTTATTTTATGTTTGGATGGAAAATTAATTAATTGATCATTGGTTGCTGTTAGAATCGACAGAAATAAATACACTGCTAGTAGTATTCGAAAAAATTGTCGGCACAAATTGACTATGAGTTGATCGTTCTGCCCTAAACAGAGTCAACAATGATATCAGCGGGTGCATTGTGTATGAATTTGGTTTGACACAGGTTTTTTTTGAACTATGTATGACCGCTAAAATAGATTGTCTCCCGTGCCGTTTTGGTACTACCGCAAAGAATGAAGTATACTAATCACATACGGAAATACATACGGAATTCACCTGTAGATCGACGGTTGCTGACTGATATGGATGTATAAATATCGAGATATACAGGTATATAGGCTACAACCAATGTAACAGCCTCCAGAATTGCGTTCTTATTTTTCTTTCGCCATAATTATCCTGTAGGAAAGGGTTGACACATACTTCAATTTTATTGTTTCAATATAAATAGAGGACTCGTAGGGCAAGCTTGTGACCCTATACAAGTGTAAAAGAAATTTAGACGAGTTCAACATTTAACACACAGTGCTCGTAGAGACGCTTCCTCCTGGGATGCTTGTTCATTTCTGTTTGTCTTCGGCAGTGCAATTCTCAGGGGCCTCACTTCTATCCAACTCAACCCATTTTCTTAATGAAAACTATAACTTATAACTATGATACGAGTATTACCAGAGATAAGAGGGAGGCATATGTTTATTGAATTACAGACACCATCTTTGCTCAAGCTAAACACTTTTGTAGTGTTTAAAAGTTCGTCCAAGCAACTTCTCCAACCTTACAATGCAGTTGAGACATTCTCCGGTGCTTGTGTTGTCTAACTGATTGCTCATTATTTTTTCATTGATGAGTACAATACGCAAACGAGACACAGTAGGGGTGGTCTGAACCAAAAATAATTTGTGACAGTCGAAAGAAATCAATTACTGTGTGCCACACAAGCAGCAGAAATGGAAGAAATTGAAACATTCTCAGTTTTGACTTCAAAAGCCCTCGTAGTCAGCGCAATTTTTTTGACAATTACAAAAATATTGAATGAGAATGGCAATTGAGTCAATGCATCCAAGAAAACACATGTGTGTGTGTACGAGGGGTTGTAGAAAAAATGGAGAAATCTAGCAACAAGCGAATCGAATGTGCTGCTACCTTACACGCAGACGACCCTATTCAACCCCTATTATACAAACCAAAGGCAATCCGTGCAGTTGCAATACTGCTGGCTGTGACGCTGACGTGTGTTCTGTAGAGTCGGAAATGCACAGTCGCACACACACTTGCAAACTGCTGCTTGTCGAGTCCCTTTAATTGGGAAATTTATTGGCTGTATTCAGAGCTGCCACTAAGTCTGGCCCAGTGAGCCTTTCCTCGTTTTATTTGTTCTCTTTTTTTGTATTTTTTCCCGAGGAAAAAATAATGTTTGTGGTTGCTACAAATAATTTAAAAAAAAAAATTCATACAAATTTTAACATTTCTTTTTAATTTACACATTTGTGGGTCAAATAACAAAATACGTATAAATAGAATACCACTGAAGGGAGTTACAATAGGAATTCTTTACTTGTTTAGATTGCTACTTGTGTGGCTTGGCTAAAATTATATAAATTCCTTGTTTTGAATAGGGTGCAAATTCACTTTGAAACAATCATATAAAAGTCATAAGTTATGTATTTATATCTGAGATATGTAAATGATTAATATAGCTCAGATGATATGCTGTCTGGTGCCTCGGATTCTAGATAATGCACAAGGTTTTGCCTTAATGTCCTAAGTTGATCGTAAATTAATAAATAAATAAATAAATAAGCATTGGAAAGAGTCAACCTAATCCAAGCAAAAATACATTTGTGTTGAGTTTTTCTATGAGCGGCACGATCTGCGCAATGAATTGACACTTCTTCAGAATATCTAGTGATATTTCATTTAAATGTATAGTTACGACACCATTATTAAGGCATTATAACATGAATTATATATAATTATATATGAACTGTTTGGGACCACCTACTGTGCAATACACTCCGTGGCTGCATTATGATTATAACCCATTCAAAATGAACTGCTTGGAAGCACCCTCAATATTCCCCGTGACTGCACATATGCTTAGGGCGGAAGAATTAAAGGGACAACAAAAATATATATGTAAGGAACTTAGTACGAATTTGATTTTTCCTGCAGGGTCACTAGAAGAATTAATGAAGAATAAGAAATGTCAAAAAACGCACTTTTCTACGGACGAGAGAGTAAATAGGTTAGAAAATTATAATCGTTTAAATGACTAAAGAAAAAGATTAATTATTTGATTAGAATTAAAGATTGTAAAACAGGGAGCAACATTGTGAATAATTAATTCTTGGTAATTTAAGTAGAAGTTGTAAATAGTTTAAGTATGAAAATAAAAGCATTTCTTTGTTATTTCAGAAAAACTATTCTGTTTAATTATTTACCACTGATTCCTAAGAGATTTGTAAACAAAAGAGTAAGTAACTTATAAAACAACATTCACGTTAAGGATTCAGGAAAAAATAAAGCAGCTGAGGTTCGAATTTACATTAAAGTCAGCAACAGATGGAAAAACAAACATTCTTTGCATAACCTCAATTGAGCCATCAGACGGCCGCATCTTTGGGGTACCAATTTAATACCAGAAGGCAACTTTACACAAGGGACTTGGAAAAATGCAAGCTTTTATCAAAGCAAAGACCACATTAACAAAAAGACGTCAATTCAGGAAAATTTGGATAACCCTAACGGAGGAGCTGAGTAACATTTACATATTTCGATGAAGATGGAAGCATGCAATTTGAGGATTATTTCTTGGAAGAAATTATAGCAAAAAATAATTCTGTTAATATTACTGCTTCAGAAGAACCTCTGGTTAAAATTTTAGAAAAGTTAATTGAAACTCAACAACAGAATCATAACAATAACAATGTGGCAAAACTTTTAGAATAATTTATGATAGAAAAGTTTCAATTTGAAAAATAATGTGAACGCTTGGAAATAATACAGGATGAGAAAAAAATTGTAATCTTGAAAATATTTCTAGAGAAACTATGTATGGATTGGTATCAAAGCATGTTAATGAGGTATTCAATAGAATCCGAATGGGAAAAATGGAAAAATAACTTTTGTGAAACTTTTGCAAATAAAGGCTGATCTCCAATTACATATGTACTTTCATTTAAATATCAATCAGGCACCTTATTGGATTATGCTATAAGAAAGAAAGGCTTCTTTTGGAGATAAGAAAAACTATTGATACTGGAACGCTAATTGATTTAATTGCTGGAGGCTTACCAAACTTTGTCTCTGACATGATAGATAGAGAAACTTTAAAAGAAACAGAAGATCTATACAATGAAATGGATAAGTTAGAGAATTTTTAAATAAAAAAACCTTTGAGAACAAGAAGAGCAAAAATAATATCTCCAGAGAAAGAGTTAAAAAAAAACCATGCAAGATATGCGAGAGAAAAAAATAAGGGTGTACGTTATCATCCAGAATCAACTTGTTGGTTTAAAACTAATGAGGAAAAGATAAAAAATGTTAACAAGTCAGTACTAGAAATGGAGTTAAATAGTATGGATTCAAAAAACTAATTACTCCACCATTAATCCCACTTAATGTATTATTAAATGGAACATTGAGAGTTTCTGGTATTTATGACTAAGGCTCAAATGTTTCAGTGATAGTCGCAAAAATATTACATTGAAAATCAAATAGCAATAATAATACAAACAGAATCAATGTAAGGACGATTAATGGTCTCAATAAAACGGAGGGAATGATCACAATTAAAGCCAAAATCTTGAACATAGAAGACGACCTTTATCTTTTAGTAGTAGATAATGAAAATTTTAATTGTGATTTTTTGATTGGCTTAGATTGTATAAAAAAGTTTCAATTAATACAAAATGAAAAATTACAAATAGAACAAAAAATTCCTGAATTCTCAGGGGAAGGCAGAGAATAAAAGACGAAAAAATGTTAAGTATTTCGGTTTTACCAGGTAAAGAAAAAAGAGAAAACACAAAAACAAGTTAGGCTGGCACTCAAAAATATCAGATAAATTTTAATGAAAATATAAGAATAAGAGTAAAAAGTAAGTACTTTTCATAACTGGACATTAATTCTATCCCACTGTGTATCGAAACTGGGTTTGTAACGCTGGAGGGGCACTACCAATGGACCTACCTACCGTTTGGAATGAAGACATCGCCAGCTATCTTCCAACGTACATTCAGCAATATAATTAGAAAACATAAACTCTCTGATTTTACAGTGCATTATTTAGACGATATATTGATTTTCTCAAAATCATTTAAAGAACATATAGATCATTTGATAAAGTTATTGGATGCAATATGAAAAGAAGGCTTTAGGAACTCTCCAAATGTAGCTTTGGTTCAAGTTCAGTTACATACCTAGGTAATATTATAAACTATAATTCAGTGGCACTGATTAAAGATAATCTTGTATCTATCAAAAGTTTTCCAGTACCAAAGACACAGAAAAATGTCAGCCAATTCTTAGGAAAAATAATTTTCTATAATGAATATGTACAAAATAGTTCAATCATATTGGATCCATTGCATAATTTATTGAGAATCAGAAATTAATATGGACATAAGACTGCCAAGAAGCTTTCAATTATTTAAAATAATTTCTATGCACTCAACCAGTTTCAGCAATTTTTGACCCAGAGAACATATACACAGATGCAAGTTTGCAAGGGATCGGAGCTATTCTAACACAACCACAATTGAATGAAGAAAATGGACAATATATGGAAAACCAGTAGCATGTTTTTCCAAAAAATTAAATGAATCCCAAGAAAGGAAAAAGCTATATACTTGGAATGTTTAGCCACAAGAGAATAAATAAGATAGTGGCAACACTGGCTTTTGGGAAAATCATTCATAAATTTTTCAGATCATAAACCATTGGAAAAACTGAACATCAAATCTAGAACGGACGAAGAATTAGGGGATTTGGCCTCTTACTTATCACAATATAATTTTAAAATTAAATATTATCTAGGAAAGAAAAATTTGGAGGCAGATTTGCTTAAGCAGAAATCCGGTTTTAGAAGCAAGCGAGGAAGTAGAAGAAAGTCGGAGATTTGTGAATCTTATAGAACTACAAGATATTCTAGAGGATCCGAAGCAAAATAAAGAAATAGAACAAAAAAAAAAAAAACAAACTAAAACTAAAATACAACTTGTATTATAAAAAATCAAGAAAAAAGAAAAGATTGTGCTGTCAGAAGATCTCAGTAAAGGGCTGATTAGGAATATACACAAGGTTTTCTACCATATAGGAATAAAACAGATGCAAAAAAATTACATCATTTTATACAGCAAGAAATTTAACACAGAATATTGTGAGAATATATAAAAACCTTTCGAGATATTTTCAATAGCCACAATCGGTGGTTTTGGAGAACAAAGAAGTATCATTTCACGCGATACGCTTTTTTTCTGATGTCTAGAACTCAAAACGCAATTGATCTTTTAAAACTAATGCAAAGCATTATAGAATACAACGAAATTGGTATGATTTTAACGGATCAATAACCAGGCATAAATTCTAAGGAATTTAAGAAGTTTCTGGAAGAGAAAAACACACCTATTGCTTTCACTGCCGTGAATGCACCATTCTCGAACGGGCTAAATGAATTAATGATTAAACAAATTCAGTAAAAACAAGAGAACATCTATAGAGATCTAAGCAGAGACAGAAAAATTGCCATAGAAAATAGCATAAAATATTATAATTATAATAAAAAGAGATTCGACAAAAACAGATGAAATCACGAATTCAACGTAGGTAGACCAAGTACGAAACTTATAACGATGTCGAAATACACGGATTTGAAAGAAGATGAAGAAGATTAATTTCACAAAATTTTGTAAGCAAAATTTTCTTTTTAAGGGGGAGATGCAAGTTCCTAAACCGAATTTGATTCTTCCTGCAGGGCCAATAGAAGAATTATTGAAGAATAAGAAATGTAAAAAAACACACGTTTCTACGGTCGAGAGAGTAAATAGGTTAGAAAATTATAATCACAAGCAATAGTTTAAATTACTAAAGAAAAAGATTAATTATTTGATCAGAATTAAAGATTGTAAAACAGGGAGCAACATTGTGAATAACTAACATTGAATGTCGATTCTTTGTTATTTCAGGTAAGAGTTGAAAATAGTTTAAGCATGAAAATAAAAGCAATTCTTTATTTCAGAGAAACTATTCTGTTTAATTATTCACCACTGATTCCTAATAGATTTGTAAAAGAAAGACTTATATATATCTAGCCATTTTTGCATTAGTAAGGTTATTAAAAGTTAGATAGATTAAAAAAGGATAAAAAATGCAAAGTGACATCATTTGATAGCAAATATTTGTAAAGAAAATGAATAAAACTTAATTGTTTTTTTTTTATATTTACCAATTATTTTTATTCAAAAGTTGAGACAAGTGCGATTAGCTCCCTTACAACTGTACTGTCAGTGCGATTTTACTGGTTTGTACCATAATATAAATTTATATATATACTCGTATATGGAGAGAATGAGTATGTGAAATTTGTTCGGCTGTATAACTCTAATAAAAAGGCATATCAGGAATGGACGCGTATATATAAATTATAACCATCACATCTCATTTATTTTTGTGCGTCTGGGGTCAACTTTTAGATATTAAAAATTAAATATGTTTTCAAAAGTACAACCTGGATGCTTAGAGAGAACCATATATTTATATTCCTACCATAACCGGAACTCTAGACTCTTAATCCAAACTGAGTATAACTTCGATCCAATTGATTTACAGATACATTTTGTATGAAATGTTGGCGTTATATATTTAATGCCACTGTCACTAATTACACATCTTTATGTTATTTACACATACTTATATTAATTAAGGTACACCCACCCACTATTAACATATCGAGATCGATACACCATTTCTTAGTTTTCTATAATGGTAAAATATTAGATGAAGCTCTTTGGTGATCATAGTAGGGGTAACATTTTGTAAGCAAAATTTTCTTTTTAAGGGGGGAGATGCAAGTTCCTAAACCGAATTTGATTCTTCCTGCAGGGCCAATAGAAGAATTATTGAAGAATAAGAAATGTAAAAAAACACACGTTTCTACGGTCGAGAGAGTAAATAGGTTAGAAAATTATAATCACAAGCAATAGTTTAAATTACTAAAGAAAAAGATTAATTATTTGATCAGAATTAAAGATTGTAAAACAGGGAGCAACATTGTGAATAACTAACATTGAATGTCGATTCTTTGTTATTTCAGGTAAGAGTTGAAAATAGTTTAAGCATGAAAATAAAAGCAATTCTTTATTTCAGAGAAACTATTCTGTTTAATTATTCACCACTGATTCCTAATAGATTTGTAAAAGAAAGACTTATATATATCTAGCCATTTTTGCATTAGTAAGGTTATTAAAAGTTAGATAGATTAAAAAAGGATAAAAAATGCAAAGTGACATCATTTGATAGCAAATATTTGTAAAGAAAATGAATAAAACTTAATTGTTTTTTTTTTATATTTACCAATTATTTTTATTCAAAAGTTGAGACAAGTGCGATTAGCTCCCTTACAACTGTACTGTCAGTGCGATTTTACTGGTTTGTACCATAATATAAATTTATATATATACTCGTATATGGAGAGAATGAGTATGTGAAATTTGTTCGGCTGTATAACTCTAATAAAAAGGCATATCAGGAATGGACGCGTATATATAAATTATAACCATCACATCTCATTTATTTTTGTGCGTCTGGGGTCAACTTTTAGATATTAAAAATTAAATATGTTTTCAAAAGTACAACCTGGATGCTTAGAGAGAACCATATATTTATATTCCTACCATAACCGGAACTCTAGACTCTTAATCCAAACTGAGTATAACTTCGATCCAATTGATTTACAGATACATTTTGTATGAAATGTTGGCGTTATATATTTAATGCCACTGTCACTAATTACACATCTTTATGTTATTTACACATACTTATATTAATTAAGGTACACCCACCCACTATTAACATATCGAGATCGATACACCATTTCTTAGTTTTCTATAATGGTAAAATATTAGATGAAGCTCTTTGGTGATCATAGTAGGGGTAACATTCCAGCTGCAACAGGCACCTACATATAGAATTGATCATTATGAAAAACCTGCCTACAAAGGTAACGATATTATTATGTTGAATCCAATATTGCCATGCTTTCACTCATTCGCAAATATTATTCCTATGGACTTGATCTGATAAATCATATTATATATCGAAGTCAGAGTTACCCGACTTCAGACTACTTTACCGGTTTCAATCAAACATACTTAATGTAGATAGCTCAAAACATTATTTGCTTGGCTGGCGAGTAAGTCATTCAAGTAAATAGTTCGGAAGCAATTCAATACTCCTTCTGCTTGATAATTTATTTTTAATTAAAGTAGGTTAACTTAACAATAAATTACTTTGGTAGCAGCTATTTCTATAGCGCTATTATCAGTCCTATTTCAAACATAATAGGTCAAGATATTTTTATGGGCAAGGAATTGCAAAACATTTTATCAAGATTTGTATTCCCTCTGTGCGGCCGAGCTGATTGTTTTTATACCCTTTTTTGAAGGAGAGCAGAAAATTGAGAGGTGCTGAAAGTATTCCCGCACCCACTCCAGATTCCATCTTGGAACCATCGGTGAAATCTGACGTACCCCCTTCCGCGAGCACTTTTCCCTTCTTCAAGTCAATCCTACTTAGTAGAACTGTGTTTACACAGCTCGCAAAATCCAGATTGCGAACGAAGATGGCGGTTCTCGAGGATACTATGTCTGGTGGAAGTTGTATCAAAATGCTACCATGATCATACACAGGGTATCCCTCCAGTTACCGGTTTCCCTGAGTCTTAGTGCACTTTGTGCAGAAATATAATAAGTATGAAGATCTATAGGGAGGAGGTTTAGAATCACGTCTAAAGTAACCCCGGGACAAGTGCGACAGGCCCCTGTAATTCTAATGCACGTGGTGCGCTGGATTCTTTATAGTTTCGTGAGATTGTAGCCCTGCTTGAGAGCTTCCCACCAAACCACGGAGCCGTATGTTAAGACCGGCCGTTCCACTATATTGTAAAGGGTTTTCCAATAAGAGGTGTTATTTTGGTATTCAAAGAAAAATGCCATTTTTTGAGATAAATGATCGGATGTTTATTTCATAATAAAGAGGAAGGTGTGCCGTTAATAATAAAAAACAACATCAGCCCAATGGCCACCACGACCACGCTTACAGGACCATATCCTTTTCATGAAATTTTCCATAACCAAATCGCAAAGTGGCTGCCGTATGTCCTCGATAGCCTCACGAATTCTATCTTTGAAGTCTTGAATCGACACTGGGCTGTTGGAGTAGACCTTATCTTTCACGTGGCCCCAAAGGAAGAAGTCGCAAGGTCTCGGTAAATCACAAGATCTCGGTGGCCAATTATGATCACCTCTTCGAGAGATAACACGGTCCGGAAACTTTTCCCGTAAAAGAGCAATGGTTTCGTTGGTTCTGTGGCACGTAGCGCCGTCTTGTTGAAAGTAAACGTTGTCCAGATCAATACCATCCAACTCCGACCATAAAAAATCATTAATCATCTCTCGATAGCGTAATCCATTCACCGTAACTGTTGATCCAACCTCATTTTCGAAAAAGTAAGGTCCAATGACCCCGTCGGACCATAAACCGCACCAAATAGTGACACGTTGAGGATGGAGAGGCTTCTCAACAATAACTCTTTGGTTTTCCGAGCCCCAGATGCGACAATTTTGCTTGTTGACGTAGCCACCGAGGTGGAAATGGGCCTCATCAGCCAAGATGATTTTTCGATGGAATTCCGGATCATTTTCATGCATTTCAAGGACCCAATCAAGACACGACGTTGTTGATTATCGGCCGGCTTGAGTTTTTGTGTTAACTGAACTTTATAAGCCTTAAGACCCAAGTCTTTATGCAAAATACGGTTTGTGGAATGCCCAATTCCAAAGAACGACGAGGAATGGACAAACCTGGGTTTTCTTCAACACTTTGGGCTACAGCAGCAATATTCTCAGTTGTTCTTGAGCGACGTGCACGGGTTTTATTCTTCACATCACTAACTTGTCCCAACAGCTCCAATTTTTCCACCAATTTCTATATTGCGGTCCGACAAGGTGCTTCACGACGACCCAAAAATGCTTTAGTTTTGCGAACTGTGACTGCAAGATTTTCACCATTTTTGTAGTGAATTTTAATAATTTCAATGCGTTGTTGAAGCGTGTATCGTTCCATTTTTAGTAATGGCGTAGTTTCTACTTATCAAATGTCAAAGAATAAAAGCTTCAAAAGGGACAGCTACCGAAATACTGGGTGATTCAAAATAACACCTCTTGTTGGAAAACCCTTTACAAACAGAGCACAATTCTTTGTCTAAGACCCAATTTTTTGCCAAACATCGACTTGCAAGCATAGAAAGCCACACAGGCCTTCCGTACTCGTTCATCGAAACACGCTTTCAAAATTAATTTGGGGTCCAATATGCCACCAAGATATTTTACCCTGGATGATAGTGAGAGCCGTTGATCGTTAAGCCTCGGCAGATTGAAGGATGGAGGCTATATTTTTTTGTTAAGAGCAACAGTTCCGTTTTATCGGAGTTAAGCCTCAGGCCACACCTGTTCGCCCATCTACTAAGTTTGCCCAATGCACCCTCCATGATGTCACTCATCACAGTGGGGAAGGGTATAGCTACCAGAACCGCCACGCCATCAGCATACGCAACCACTTTGACTCCATCAGAGTCAAGTTTGTCGAGAATTTCATGGATAGTTACTAGCCACAACAGAGGTGAAAGAACTCCGTCCTGGGTGTACCTCTGCATACATTTTTTGCAATCCTAGAACTACCTAATTCAGCTTTGATTTGTCTTTTTTCCAGCAGGGATGAGATCCAATTACAAATCGGTCCTTCCACCCCCGCCCTGTTAAGAGCCAAGTTAATAGCTTCGGCCCTTACGTTATTATAATCTCCTTCGATGTCTACGAAAGCAGCCGGAGTAAAATGCTTAAAACTAATGTATTTTTCTACCACTCTAACACTAACATTAGACACCACACAAAAAATAGGTGGGTTATTTTGCAGCCACTCCCACAATTAACATATTTTTATAACTTACGACTTACGAAATAAAGGCCACGCCTCACTCTTTATAATCAACTCAAGGTACCCTATCGAAAATTACCGTAGATATGCTCCTAATGATTTATGAAGAAAACATACCCATTATTGAACTCGCGCGCACAAAGAAAGGTAAAGGGTATTTCGAAGTTAGTCTAACCCGACTTCAGACTTCTTTACTCGTTATAAATTTTTTTTTGTTGGCTCTTGTAAAACTTGGTCTCTCCCTCTATGTAGCTTATTAAGCTTGTCTACTTATCTTTATTTAACGCAAATATTGTTTCTCGTTCTGGGGGACTATCGATTGTTTTGGCAGAGATATGTCACTTCTGAGCAGCAGTTAAGGGACTATAACGTTGTTCTGAAGTTTCATTACTCCTTATTATCGTTGTTTGTCCAGTGGATGGTTTGGAAGATAATACTGGAATTATTTCAATGAAATGTTTCTCATATGTATTGCATTTATATTATATTGAATTTATTCGCATATGAATTGTACAAATATTGCATCATAGTCAATGTGACTTTAGCACTAAATTTTGAATTTTCTTATTTTTAAACCCTGAACCCCAAAAATGATAAACTAAGTTGGTCCTATTGAGCTGTATTTGTAATACATAAAATGGGCTGGAGTTATGGTCCAGCGTTACTTTTTGAGTCCATTTAGTTTTGTCTTGCGGTCGGTTCATCTGTGGCCAACTTTTCTCCAGACTGTTACAGACATATTAATGAAACTTTGCTAAAACTAGCCTGAACCTTTTTCTTTTTTCTCATCTTTTTTAATTTCATTATTAAGACTATTTGTTAATTTTTTCCCAGTTAAGGAAGTAGAACTTCTCAGCAGCATGTGCAGAAATATATATATATATATATATATATATATATATATATATATATATATATATATATATATATATATATATATATATATATATATATATATATATATATATATATATATATATATATATATATATATATATATATATATATATATACATATATTTCATTTGTATTTCATTTACTTTTTTATTTCGATGTGCCACTTGTTGATCCGTGCTCATTCTTAATACTATCGAAACTGTCTCTGAGAATAGCCTGCTTTACTCGTATTTGTGAAACACGGCTGCAAAACCAAATTATGTATATTAGCCGCAGACGCAGCCGCACTTCGAATTCTGTACTTTCCAAAATCTGGGTTTTTCTCTCTGTAATCCGTGAATTTATTTTGCCCAGGCTTGCCTATTCTGAAAAGTGGGTATGTCCCGAAAACTCGCTAAACGATGTGCTTATCTCGGTAAACACCCTTAATACGGAAAGTTGATTGTGTCTAATCTGACAAAGAGATAAAGGAGCGCTTTAACGATTTACCTCATCCCTGCTTCACACTATGTCTCTTGAGTTCTTTATTTGGACAGGAAATTTCCATATTGCTCATTAATTCTGACGCCATATTTTAAGGACTTGCACAATAGCCTGTATCTAACACAAGCATACTCTAAACGCAAATATACGAGTGTGGTGGCGACGTATGTATCGGTACCTATTCAACGCACTGCGTGCAAGCATGGTAAAACTATTGCGGATACAATGCACACATATTTGACGCAATCTTTGTTTACACGAAGAAATCGCAATTCTGCCAGACTGGGGGAACAAGGTTTTGATTTTCCGCCGCCAACTGTAAGATTTTGCATTTACTTGGAACCGATTGATGCATAATGCACTTTGGAGTGATTAATATCACAAATTGATCAATTGAAAAGGGAAGGACAATGAGGAAGATTAAGGCAAATCTCCATTATAGTTTTCTTTAAAATAAGTGGTACTACCATGGATGGTTACTAATGGATAGAACTGTGATTTTCTCCTAAGGCCTTTCCATTTTTTTTGATTTAGAATTTCCTCAAAAGGAAACATTGGTTGTTTGAGGGTATCTCAACATTCCCAAAGCAAGAGAAACTTGTGGATCATAATTTCATCCTTGTGAAATAAAAGAAACTCCCAAGACGGGGACATAATTATAAAGGAATTATTGAGGAAGCTAGGCAAGGAGACATATTGTCGAAATCAATTTGACATTTTTGTAGGTCATGAAACCAAAAAAGTAGTTGGTTTTATGACTCCCAAAAAGAGGGGCATAATCTAAAAATTGTTATGATCCATTTAACTTAGCCACATAATTTAGAAATCTTAATTCACCTTATTCTAGTGGAAAAGAGACGGAACGGACAAACCTTTCTAGGTTATGTCACATCATCTTTGTGTCCTTTTACAAAATCTACACAACAGTTTCCTCTTCCTGTAGAGTCTGACCTTTTGCTTTACATTTGCTTCATAAGGTAGCATTTTCAAGTGGTAGTCACAGTCTCGAAAAATCTCATTTTTGATATCCGACTGTCCTAATGAAGCCAGTCTATACCTTTAATTGCTTTATATTTGTCCGCAAATTTCGTATTCTTTCGGAACGGTAAAATAACGATTTTGGGAACTTATATAGAGAAGCGAAGTAGCAATTAACGAGCGAAATGTGTGTATATTTAAATTTATTGGTTGTATTAGGCATCGGAATTATCTATTCCGCAATCCGAAGATAGTATTTTGTGTCACAAATTACTATGTGTATAGGTAACAAAATCCAGTGCTATGTTTACATCATTTACGAGTAAGTATATAAAAAATATTCACATTTACCCTCAGTGTTTTCTTGATTTGGGGTCTCCATAAAATTATTACTTTTCTTAAAACTTTACAAATGTATTGCATTTGTCACGACAAAACGAAATTAAGAGTTGCTCGTATTTACTTTTATAGTTCAGTAATTATAGGTGTATGTGGGTAGGTACAATAAGTGATAAATGATAAACAATAAATTCGGTAGAATTTCGGGCACACCGTTCAGAAATTCTGAAATTAATAATAGTAATCAATACAACAATTGCATAATATCAATGACAAAACTTGTGATGTCGACGTTCCTTTTAACGCGATTTTATGTGGGAGACAGATCTCCTGTTGAGAAGAATCAACTGCACAATTAGGCATTGGTGTGGTAGACGACGATCTGTCTGTGAAAACTTCTCACCTTCAGAAAGTGAAACAGGTAGGTTGCTCTTGCACGCCCCTATCAACCGAGAATATCCTTCTGTTAGACAAAGCAAAGAAATAAATATCCAGGTTACCGAGAAAAGGTTGTGTGCTGGACTGAATTGTGTACAGTCCTTTGACAATTGTTCTCGCATTTGTCACATACATTTGTTTCTGACCAGATTGTTCAATTGTTGGCTGCTCTAGACTGCTTGTCTGGGAAATGGATATTGCCATTCAGTCCAAGTATGAGTGATAAAAAGGCCAGGTGACTAATGGCGAAGCGACGTGAAGTTCGTCAAGCAATTGTTTCTGAACTGCAAGTGTGAGAAACACAAGTTATAAATAGATTTGCTTGAGTACGAAGGTCGAAGATTGCTGACGACTACGTAATCTTCACATACTCTTATGCATGTGTGCCTATGTGTAAATAAATTGTAGTTATTAAATTGTGGTTGAGGCTGGAGATCACTAACTGATAGTTTCTCATCACCTACATGTAAACTACTCGTATTACTATGGGCGGTGAACGCGAAGTAATGAAATATTCCTACGTCTTTGAATCAGTCGACGAAAATGACTTGGAATTTTTGAAGCCTTTAAATTTGTGATTGATTAATGCAAAATGAACAGCCCGTCTGTATTTCCGTCCTTCGCTCTTTGATGTCCTGTCGGCAAGCAAACTTTACTAACCCTTTGTCGAAGAAGCCAATTTTATTGTATGTCATTACTATGCAAAATGGCAACAATAAAAGGGAAAAACGATCGGTGGCTGCAAAGATCCCTCATATCTGGTACACACGTTTATTTTTGTTACAATCCCACAGAAATACTCATATATATATATATATATATATATATATATATATATATATATATATATATATATATATATATATATATATATATATATATACATATTCATTTGCAATGGGTATTATTACAGTTAGCACCTTGTTTAAAACAACATGTAACTTTTCTTATTCTGTGACAGAAATAGTGAGAGACAATTTTCTGAAGTTGGTTTATTATACATATGTGTATACAAAAATTATTCTCAGTACTTTCTAATCTTCGGAAATAGTAATATTTCATATACCCGACTTTTCATGTGCACAATTTTCTTCTCGTTGCTCCTTAAATGTTCTCCAATATATTCCCAATCAGTCGATTCATTCCAGTATCATCATATATGATAGCTCTCCTGAATCAAAATTCGTTCCTATATCTCATCTTACTAAGTCGTAAGGGAGCTCCAAGCAGTTGTCGTGGTCATTACAAATCTACCAATATGCTTTGAAAGTTGATAAATTTCCGATTTTGGATCACAATCTATTTATTAATAAACGCAAAAACACCCAATGATTGTGAGTTGGTTGTATCAGTGATTGCGATTTTAAAAACTTTGCATGTGAACCTAAAAAGAGCATGTCAGTATAATTGTGAAATTGCTTGTCTAGATTACCCTCAACTGGAATTACAAAGAAAACGATCAGGGAAAATATAATTACATTCATTCAACGCAGAAGAATCTTATAATTGAGTTATTTTTTCATTTTCGTGAAATCTCACGATAAACGTTCCGCACAATTAAAATGCACAAGAAGCGTATATTATAAAGACATCCTTAATTTTTAAACATTATTTTTGACGTGGCAACCGAGAAGAATAATTTAAAAATCTAAATCAATTTTCAATTATTCAAAATCAAATCCACTTGCACTAGAAGAGTATGCAAAGGACTATCTGCAGGCAACATCAATATGTCTTCAATGCTGTGAGGAAAAATTGTACTAAGCGCAGTCTATTGTTCTCCAAGATACTCAGTGACTGAATTACAATTCACACAATTCTTCACATCATTAGGGACCAAATTTTTGGCAGCAGGTGATTATAATGCGAAACATACCTTTTGGGGCTCCAGGCTAATAAATTCCAAAGGCAAACAACTGTTCTCTGCGCTACTGAATCGGTGTTCTAACCTAGAATTCGTGTCTTCAGTGCAAGCGACATACTGGCCCTCTGACCCTCAAAAAGTGCCCGACTTCATCGACTTTGGAATAACCAGTGGTATTGATCGTAACTTGTTATCTGCAGAATCGTGTTTAGAGCTCATTTTTGATCATTCATCAGTTATTATATGTCTACATAAACAAGCTCAACTCGGTAAGAAAACAGGCTACCTAACCAATAAAAGAACAAACAGGCTCAGGTACCGTCAATATGTAAATAGGAATATAAACATTGGTCCTCGACTAAAGAGTGCAAGGGATATTGACTCGGCACTTTTGGCCATCAACTCACTTCTTACATATGTAGCCACACACTCATCTTCAGCAGCCTCATTATCCCTCCCCGTAACAACTGGTACACATCTGCAGTTATCGATAATTTCGTTAGGGAGAGAAGGCGCTTAAGAAGAGAGTGGCAACAAAATATATCATCCTACGCCAAGCAGAAATTAGCACTAGCAAAAAACGCCTCCGAGAAGCACTGAACTGCGAGTTAGAGAACAGTTTGAAAAAGTATACTGAGACGCTAACTCCAACACAAAGTACTAACTACTCTTTATGGAAAGCCTATAAAAATATAAAGACTCCCAAATACTGTTATCCACCATTCAGGGAAAATAAGGGAACTTGCGCAAGAAATGACGAAGAGAAAGCCTCAGCGTTTGCTAATCAACTCAAATCCGTATTTCAATCTAACCAACCCACCAACAGTTTTAAAATTCCATTTCTGGCCCCTAAAAGACCACTAATCTCGATGAAGGTTAAAATGAAGGAAGTGCAACTTGCAATTAAAACCCAGCTAAACCCGAAAAAAGAACCCGGATTTGAATTAGTTACCGCAAAAATTACGGTGAATCTACGGCCAACTCAAGACTTGTTCATGAATGAGGTTTCAAGATACTCTCGGGTGCACCTAATTTGGGTTCCCGGACATAGCGATATCCCGGGCAACTGCGAGGCGGACAGTTTCCCAAGGCAGGCACGCTTCTACACGAAATTCAGCCCCACGTAAATATCAGCATCCCACTGGCAAAGCTTGATATCAAACGGAAATACCTGGCTGACGTCTACAAACCCTAGGTCGATGAATAATCGTGCCAAACGGCTAGACTCACTTTGGCAAGAATGGACAATCACAGAACCAATCAACAAAGCATGTGAACCTAAAAAGAGCATGTCAGTATAATTGTGAAATTGCTTGTCTAGATTACCCTCAACTGGAATTACAAAGAAAACGATCAGGGAAAATATAATTACATTCATTCAACGCAGAAGAATCTTATAATTGAGTTATTTTTTCATTTTCGTGAAATCTCACGATAAACGTTCCGCACAATTAAAATGCACAAGAAGCGTATATTATAAAGACATCCTTAATTTTTAAACATTATTTTTGACGTGGCAACCGAGAAGAATAATTTAAAAATCTAAATCAATTTTCAATTATTCAAAATCAAATCCACTTGCACTAGAAGAGTATGCAAAGGACTATCTGCAGGCAACATCAATATGTCTTCAATGCTGTGAGGAAAAATTGTACTAAGCGCAGTCTATTGTCCTCCAAGATACTCAGTGACTGAATTACAATTCACACAATTCTTCACATCATTAGGGACCAAATTTTTGGCAGCAGGTGATTATAATGCGAAACATACCTTTTGGGGCTCCAGGCTAATAAATTCCAAAGGCAAACAACTGTTCTCTGCGCTACTGAATCGGTGTTCTAACCTAGAATTCGTGTCTTCAGTGCAAGCGACATACTGGCCCTCTGACCCTCAAAAAGTGCCCGACTTCATCGACTTTGGAATAACCAGTGGTATTGATCGTAACTTGTTATCTGCAGAATCGTGTTTAGAGCTCATTTTTGATCATTCATCAGTTATTATATGTCTACATAAACAAGCTCAACTCGGTAAGAAAACAGGCTACCTAACCAATAAAAGAACAAACAGGCTCAGGTACCGTCAATATGTAAATAGGAATATAAACATTGGTCCTCGACTAAAGAGTGCAAGGGATATTGACTCGGCACTTTTGGCCATCAACTCACTTCTTACATATGTAGCCACACACTCATCTTCAGCAGCCTCATTATCCCTCCCCGTAACAACTGGTACACATCTGCAGTTATCGATAATTTCGTTAGGGAGAGAAGGCGCTTAAGAAGAGAGTGGCAACAAAATATATCATCCTACGCCAAGCAGAAATTAGCACTAGCAAAAAACGCCTCCGAGAAGCACTGAACTGCGAGTTAGAGAACAGTTTGAAAAAGTATACTGAGACGCTAACTCCAACACAAAGTACTAACTACTCTTTATGGAAAGCCTATAAAAATATAAAGACTCCCAAATACTGTTATCCACCATTCAGGGAAAATAAGGGAACTTGCGCAAGAAATGACGAAGAGAAAGCCTCAGCGTTTGCTAATCAACTCAAATCCGTATTTCAATCTAACCAACCCACCAACAGTTTTAAAATTCCATTTCTGGCCCCTAAAAGACCACTAATCTCGATGAAGGTTAAAATGAAGGAAGTGCAACTTGCAATTAAAACCCAGCTAAACCCGAAAAAAGAACCCGGATTTGAATTAGTTACCGCAAAAATTACGGTGAATCTACGGCCAACTCAAGACTTGTTCATGAATGAGGTTTCAAGATACTCTCGGGTGCACCTAATTTGGGTTCCCGGACATAGCGATATCCCGGGCAACTGCGAGGCGGACAGTTTCCCAAGGCAGGCACGCTTCTACACGAAATTCAGCCCCACGTAAATATCAGCATCCCACTGGCAAAGCTTGATATCAAACGGAAATACCTGGCTGACGTCTACAAACCCTAGGTCGATGAATAATCGTGCCAAACGGCTAGACTCACTTTGGCAAGAATGGACAATCACAGAACCAATCAACTTCTTCGGCTTGATCGCATATATCTGTTGACAACTGAGTCGGATTTGACCGGCCACTGCATACTGGGAAAGCACGCAGAGAGATTGGGCCTACCTTCAAATGCCGGCTCTATGGTTCCGAGGAGGTGGACGAGGCGGTTCTCCATCTATTATGTCACTGCCAACTCCTTGAGCAGAAGAAGAAATCGCACCTTTGGTGTCCCATGTCTCACAGGTTTGACAGAGCTGATATCCTTTAATATTAGGGACATAGCAAGTCTCTTTACCCTGAATAGAAATAATTATATTTATTATAATACTATTTACATTTTGTACGCAGACTTTTTCCACCCATTATTTTGCTATTATAAAGTAATAAATTTATATAATATTTCTTAATCTTAAATCCAAACTTTTTTTGTTTCCGAATAATAAGGAAAGTATTGCCTACAATTGCAAATTGTTTAAACTCACCTAACTTTATAATATATCACAACACATTTTCCACATTTCTAAAATATGAGAAGGGTTTTGCACTCAGAATTTTCCTAGGGAGTGTATATATACGAGGTGTGATCAAAAAATAACCGTTATTTTCAAATTTCGTGAGTTACGTATGTTCGATGTTCGCATTTTTTTTCTGCTATGTTGGTACACATGTCTGTTATATATGTTGGCAATACCAACCATTTTGGATTGTCAGTTTGTTTTTGACAGATAAAAAGGTTAGTCGTGTTTTGGTGTGCTCTTCGATTTTGTACTAATCGAAAAAAATGGATTAAACAAACTGTATTCAGTTTTGTGTAAAAAATGAAATTAAATGCGCAAGGGCATTTTAAATGTTGACTGTGGCCTTTGGCGAGTCTACTATGAGCCGAACACAAGTTCAATTGTGGTATAACCGGTTTAAGGAACGCCGAGAAGATGCCAATGACGATGCTCGTCCTGGTCGCCCGAGCACGTCAACAACCGATGAAAACATTGACGCAGTGAAGAAAATGATTTTGGATAATCGTCGAATCACTATCAGAGAGGTTGCTGATGATGTTGGCATTTCGTTCGGCTCATGCCAAGCTATTTTTACGGATGTTTTAGGCATGAAACGTGCGGCAGCGAAGATTGTTCCAAAATTACAAAATTTTGAGCAAAAACAACGTCGCATGGACATCGCTCAGGAGCTGTTGAACATCGTCAACGACGATCCAGATTTCCTCAAAAAGATCATAACTGGTGACGAATCGTGGGTGTATGGGTGTCCCAATGGAAACGTCCAGATGAGCCAAGACCGAAAAAAGCACGCCAAGTTCGGTCGAACGTAAAGGTTTTGCTGACAGTTTTCTTTGATTGCAATGGCGTGGTGCATCATGAATTCTTGCCACAAGGTCGTACGGTCAACAAGGAATACTACCTTGAAGTTATGCGCCGTTTGCGAGAAGCAATTCGTCAGAAACGCCCAGAATTGTGGAAAAACCAATCATGGATTTTGCACCATGATAACGCACCAGCTCACACGTCGATGCTTGTGCGTAATTTTTTGGCCAAAAACAAAACCGTTAACATGCCTCAACCACCATATTCACCGGACTTGGCCCCGCTGACTTTTTCCTCTTTCCAAAACTGAAGACACCGATGAAAGGAAAGCGTTTTGCTACGATTGAGGAGATAAAAGAAAAATCGAAACAGGAGCTGTTGGCGATACCAAAAAAAGCGTTTCAGAAGTGTTTCGAGGATTGGAAAAAAAGCTGGCATAAGTGTATTATATCTGAGGGGAATTACTTTGAAGGGGACAAGATAGTTGTTGATGAATAAATAAATACTTTTTGAAAAAATTGAAAATAATCAAAAAGTATCGCGAATTTTGAATTTTCGCGGTCTACGGATGTTCGATTTTTGATCTTTTTGTGGCGTTATGTTGGTATTCATGTCCCTCACTTATGTTGAGAATCTCGGTCATTTTGAATGTTCAGTCAGTTTTTGACAGCTATTGTGCGTGGACGTGTTTTAGCTTGTCTTCGATTTTTGTCTATCCCGAAAAATGGATCAAAAAATTTGTATCAAATTTTGTGTGAAAAACAACCAAGTGCGCGGAAGTATTCCGAATGTTGACTGTTGGGTCTATGGTCATGACGTAGAAACCAAAGCTCAGTCATCCCAATGGAAGCTGCCGCATGAGCCAAGACCGAAAAAAGCACGCCAAGTTCGGTCGAATGTGAAGGTTTTGCTGACAGTTTTCTTTGATTGCAGGGGCGTGGTGCATTATGAGTTCTTGCCGCAGGGAACGGTCAATAAGGAATATTATCTTCAAGTAATGCGCAATTTGCGAGAAGCAATCCGCCAGAAACGCCCGGATTTGTGGAAGAATAAAAATTGGCTTTTGCATCATAATAATGCCCCTGTTCACACATCATTACTTGTGCGCGAATTTTTGCCCAAAAACAACACTGAAATAATGCCGCAGCCACCGTATTCTCCAGACCTGGCCCCCTGTGACTTTTTCTTGTTCCCAAAACTGAAAAGGCCCACGAAAGGATGACGCCACGCCACGATTGAGGAGATATACAAAAATCGAAGACCAGCTAAGACACGTTCACGCACCATAGCTGTCAAAAACTGACTGAACGTGCAAAATGGCCGAGATTCTCAACATAAGTGAGGGACATGAGTACATAACGCCACAAAAAGATCGAAAATCGAACATCCGTAGCCCGCGAACATTCCAAATTCGCGATACTTTTTGAACAAACCTCGTATATATATAGTACCTAGTTTTTTAAAATGACTATAACTCGGTCGAATTAATGGTATAATGACGCAATTTGGCAGTTATTTAGAAGTGGGTTCTACACTACATATATATACTTTCTTAAACTAACTATAAGTTCCTTTCAATTGATTGTACATTGACCCGATTTAGCAGTTATGTAGATGTGGTTCCTACTACACCCTATGAAAATATTGGCGTTATATAGATACTGGCTCGCCCATTATTTATAACTTAAGATCTATAGAAAATTTGTGGAAGAAAGTGTGAATGAATGTGTGTAAAGAAGCCGACATATACAAGAAATGGTGTTGATTAGGTCAAGCCAACTTTCAATAGAACAAACTTTTGTGTCTCAACTAAAAATTAGCAAAGCTATGCTCCTATCGATTATATATAAAGAAAATGTAGTAATGTACATTGGGTTCCTACGAGTGTATATGCAAAATATGGGCAGCATAATAATTTTGCTACGCCCACAATTATCCAATAATCATTACTGAGTCATTATAAGAGACATCAACGAAATTTCACACGGGGATTCCGACCGTTAATATAAAACACCCAGCAAAAAATGGACGGGTTATTTTCAAATCAAAGTATAACTGAAGACTAATACAAAATTTGTGGACCGAATATATTATGCATGTGTATTGACTCTATAAACCTAGACACAAGAAATAGGGCCGATCAAATAGACTGCACGCCTCTCTCACACATAATCAAATCTGAGAACCCTACTGGAATAAATAAATCGCCTTGAAATTGGCTCACTATTTGGTTTCATGAAAATGTAATAAATATTTATCATTTAGTCCTGACAGAAATTGGGCACGCATTGTAAGGGTAATTTTTTAAGATAACTCGCCCAACGTTTGCACGAATATGTCTCCAGTCAAATGAAATAAAACGCATTCCGTTCAAATATTATTGTAAATCTTTTGTATATTTAACTAAGTACAAAACTCAATGTATTATAATAAAATATCCTTACGCTTAGAGTATAAAAAAATCACCTGAATGTAGTTGTTTACACATGTGTGGGTTTATTTACAGGGTGTCTGATTGACAAACAAACAATCAGGCAGGGGGATTTCGTCCGTGTTTTTCAAGAAACACCTATATATGTCGACGTGTAAAAGTGTAAATATTCATTAAAAAATATTGTATCTTCAGTATTTGCATATTATTATAGTACTCGTGTAGTAAATAGTCGAGTCGAGTCGAGTGTATATATATATATATATATATATATATATATATATATATATATATATATATATATATATATATATATACATATATATATATATATATATATATATATATATATATATATATATATATATATATGCATGCATGCGAGCGTGCCAGGTACAGAGGTTAAGAGTAGTGGTGTTGAGCGATTGTTGGCATTGCGTTTTAAGCGTACAAGCGAGTACGTTTTCGTTCGACAACTCTTGGTGGGACGACGGCTCTAGTATCCGTATATATAGGGGTACATAGACACGAATATTGGAGGGCCGAGTTGACGCTCTTGAGGTATATGCGTTTTCATATGCTTCTTTAGATGGTCCCGCCGTCCAAACTTCTTTCCACAAGCCGTGCAGGGGTACGGTCGCAGGCCCGTGTGTATCCGCTTGTGACGCGTGAGCTCCTCATTCCGTGTAAATGTTTTACCACAACTCTCGACATCACATTTAAATGGTCTCTCGCCTGGAGAGGAAGCAAAAACACACATTTAGCACAAGGTCAATTATGGGATAGATTGTTCGTAATGCAGGGTATACACACATGCGAAAGATTTTGTTTTAACTTACCGGTGTGTATTCTGATGTGTCCTTTTAGTTGACCATTGTTGGAGAAGGCCACATCACAGTGTGGACATTTAAACTTTTTCGGGCGTTGCTTTCTCGCGTTCATGGCTTTTAGCTGGGCATCCTCGGCCATTACTCGCGCATATTCTTGCTCCATAAGACCTAGAGTGTATGGATCCATACCGAAGGAACTGGCGCTTGGAGGAACAATTATGGCATTAGCTGTTGCTGCGTTATAGTAGAGATCGCTGGCTGGAGCCATACCAGCCATCATTTGGATGTGATGATGCAAATGTTCGTCATAGACGGTTGAATCAGTATAGGCGGTGGTGACTGCATGGGGGGAATGCCTACTTGGTGAGGCTACGACATCCATTTGTGTCTGATTCAACAAGCTGTCATTGTGACTGAGGCCATCGTCGTAGCTGAACTTGCTGCTGTTGCTGCAAGCGCAATCCTGATCGCTGTCATTGCTGTTGTAGGCGCCACGTTCCGCTTTAATTGCCGCCGTCTCGGGTGAGCAACGCTCATTTTTGAGAACCATGTTCACAGGTTTCTCATAGTGGCCACTCTTGTTCGCCTCCTTATCCCAGGGGCGAAAAAGTCGTGAGTAGGTTTGTGGTGGATGTATATTGAAGCTTGACATTCCGAGCACTGTCCACACGCGCTGCAAATGCCACTTATGTATTTGGAAGTTAAAAAAAGAAAATAACAGAATAAATCGAAACAAATCGCTTCAGCATAAAATATTGCCACTCTCTGTTCACTTCAAGATCTAAACATGGACTGAGCTCGTCGAACCGTGGCTCACACATTTTAAACAATCACATATTAAGAGCGCCCTCGACAGGACATTTTCTACCTATTTTCTACCTACACAAGCACACTCCACCCTTAAGACCCGAGTCATTCAGTGATTTGAAAAATCTCTGTCCCTGCCTGCTGGCTGTCTGTCTGCCTGCCTGCCGCCGATTCGCAAAGTTTAAGGGTGTATTTTTAACAATGGCTGCGGCTTCACACACACACACTCGCAAGTACACTCGCGCGTATCCTTGCATATAACTAGTCTATATATGCATATGTACATTCAAACACAAAACCAACGCGAAATTGCTGCATATTTCACTCTCCGATAACACTCATCACATTATATACTAATCCCCTCATCCCGGTTAGCGAAACGTTTCGCAACTACCTCCGGAATGGCATTTTCCTTGGCTGGATTTCATTTTCTGTATGTAGTTCAGTCCCTTGCCGTTTTTACAGCGTAGCGCACGTATTAAAGAAAACATACACACATATGTAGGTATCAGTGAGCCTTATTATAAATGTGCTTTATTTGTAAATTCCGGCTTTTCTCTCCGAACACTTCGCATTTATGTGAACTTTTTGAAGAGTCGCTTTGAATAAAGCATATACGATTAAGAATTTTACGATAACCTTCTAACAAACCCTCTTCTATTTAATTTAAAAAAGTTGTCACTATAGTCTCACTCCAGTCCTCCTTTCCACCGCAACATTTTCTGACAATGCGAAATGCGCGCCCTTGACTTCGCAAGTTTGAAGAGATGCTTGGCAAAAACAGAGGGCTTTGCACACAAATTCCCAATTTATTATTGAATTAAGAGCGAAACACTTGGGGGTTGTTACGGATTTGAGGCGCGAAGATGCCAAGTGGAATTGAGGTTTTTCAAATTAAAGATGGCAGCTATTAATTTAATATTCAGAAGGAGCTATGCATACGGAAATATTAAGATTAGGATCGATTGGGCTAAGGCGAGTTGCTGTAGATATCTCACAGTACCATTATCATGTGAAGCTACTATACACAAGGTGGTTTTTCTTCGATTTGTTCACAGTGCTCAGAAAATTTATAATGCTCTTCACTAAAATATTTAGGTTTCCTCTTACATCATACACTTTCCCCAGACACTTATCCTTTTCCCGAGAATGCAAGATGTGTGATTACTTTATGCTCGAAAGTTTCTTTATCCCTCCTTAAGTAATACTCGCTCGATTTGTTGACTGTAATTTTAATTTGGTTCAAATGGCTTAACTTGACTCTTATAAGAAGTAGTACATCTTTGCTTAATTTGAACTGAATGCCATTTAGTAAAAATACATTTTTTGTAACATCATCCATTTTATGGCTTCATTTATGATTTCTTTTGTTGTGTGCCGAGTATATGTCCTTAGCACTCGCAAATGTTGCTTGTTTGCCTGCTTTTTCAATCTCATCGTATTATCTATGTATGCCCTGGCACCCAGATAAACGCCACTGGAGTATTTTTCGTAAAAGGTGTGCTTGCCTAGAGCTTTTTTCCAGCCTGACTATCGGACATTAATTTTGTATTAATTGCCGCTTTTTAGTTTTGAAGATAGTTGGTATCTTAATACAATCAGTCTAGGTCCTACATTTGGAGAATGGATTTCCCCCGTTCGGTTCAATTCTTTAAAATACACAGCTCTATCTTATGAGTCATTGGAAGGCTTTTTTTATTTTCTTTATATGTAAACCAATACAAATTATCTTCAATCTTTGGAAACCATGCCTACGTGTCAAACCATCAAGTTAGGATTGGTTTTTTGAAAGAGCTGAGTAGGAATTAGCTCGTTAAAATTTTCATGCGATTGTTTTTCACAACTTTCGATGTGGATTAAATTAAAAAACGTACATCGATGAACTTAATTAATTAATATAGCAATGCAGTCCACATAATTTGACAAATTCCCCAAAAAGGGATCGGGTTAATTGGTGCTAGGAAATAAAAATAGGAGTGCGGTTCTTGAATATAGGAGTCTTGGATATACGTATATGATCCAGAAAGAAATTGGCAATCTGTTTTGTGGATCTTCCGAGATTAGTCAAAGCCAACAAAAGTAGTTCGGGTTCGAACCAATGTGCGTTTGTTTTTTCGAAAGAATAGCAACAGTGGCGTTACAAGAACGTAAATCGATTTATTCTGGTTATTATACAACAATTTTTACCAGATGTGTAGATTCGAGCAAAGCAATGCAATACGACATATCATACTTAACCACGTCGAAACAAAAGACTAGAGAGAAGTATTTGGCAGAAAAAACTCCAATTGACCGGTCATCCAGCTTATAGTCCGGATTTGGCATCTAACGATTTCTTTTTGTTCCCATCAATCAAAGAAAAACTGCGTGCTCAACGATTTTCCTTGTTGTAGATACATTTAAAACCCATATTTCCTATGGCAAAAAACCTTTTCGTGTTTTGATTTTCAAGGGAAATATTTTGAAATTAAATATAAAATTAAAATTATTTAAATTATTTTAATTTATTGTAGTTGATGCATTAAATTTCGAAAAATATTTCGGAGGATCTTAGTATTTTTATGAATTTGGAGATGTTTTCGCTTGTTATGTTGGTTATTAATTCTTTTATTGTTTTATTATATTTGAGGCATATCTGGTATGTTATGTTGCATTCTGATATGATGTGCTGGAAGGAGACGGTGGTTTGGTTGCAGATTGGGCATGGTGGCGGGGAATACGGTGTAAATAGGTGGCAGTGGGTTAATCTCGTATGTCCTATTCTGTAGCGGATGTACTTTTGAAACCCTAGCCGTTAGTGCCTTAGCTTTAAGCTTAACATTAAGTTGTATGTATAATTATACCAATAAACACGGAAAAAAAAATTAAATAAATTAAAAAAGGTAAAAAGGGTGCACTAAGCTTGTGCGGGTGAGCGGGGTTTCAACTAACAGAACGAGGCGTGGTACATATGGATATATATATATATATATATATATATATATATATATATATATATATATATATATATACGGATATAATCAGAATCACTTTCTGAACAATTTTTTGTTGATGGTATAGTGACGCATATATACATGTTGGTCCTATTAAACACTATGCAAAATGTGGGCGGTATATATTAGCTACCACTCCCCTATTAACAAATATTTAGAACTCAAGATTTATTGGAGATTTATGGACGAAATTTTAGGAGATGCAGCATGTGGGCAATATAAAGCCAACTGCAATAAATGGGGTTGATCAGAGAAAGGATACGCCTAATTTGCATATCTGTAATTTTTGGGACCAAAATTAAAAATAGCCTATCTTATCTTGTATTGATTCTATGGGAATAGCGGTCATGTACATTGGGTCCATAATAGTGTATGTGCAAAATATTCCAGCAGGAAAGGGGATCATCCCCGGAGTACTCCCCGTAGTCTCCAAAGGGAGATATCATTGCTCCCCGGGGACCTCCCTTTGGCCTCCTTTTTACATAGGCATGTCTTTGGAAGGGAGGTCAGAGCGAAAAGCTACACAGTTAATTTTTCTGAGCGAAAAAGGCCTTTTGTCTGAGAGACCTCCCTTTAACATACTTTTGGAGCACGAAGGGAGTACTCCCTTTGTACTCCGTTTGGCCTCCTTGTTACATAGGCAGAGGAGTATAGAGCGAAAGCTAAAAATCTGTTGTGTCTGAGAGACCTCCCTTTAGCATCCTTTGGGAGCACAAAGGGAGTACTCCTTTTTATACTCCATTTTACCTCATTTTTACATAGGAATGTCATTGGAAGGGAGTACTCCTTTGAACATCTTTTGGGAGCATTAAGTGTTGATTGAGTGCTTCATCTTAATATAGATTCCTACAATGGAAACCCAATTTTCAGGCCCTTTCCACTTTTCAGATTTCAGATACAAAAATTATAACAAATCAAGCAATTTAATTTATTTAACATTTTATTTAATATTTTAAAAAAAAATTGGTATTAAAATCAATCTAAAAAATAAATTTTTACCAAACACTCGCTTTCAAAACCTAACAATAAAGGCACACTGAGGAAATATAAACTTTAAATTATAAAGTGACAGTAGAAAAGAAGGAATGTAGCTTCCATGCACAATAAGCTTGATATCAAAAGCAAAACGCAATGGCTATTGAGAGCGAAAAGATTTACAATAAAATTTGCATTGCAATTTCAGTACTCCCTTTGTACTACCCAGGGGAGATCTCCCAAAATTGTTGCTGGGATGGGGATCACACTACTACCAAAGACAATATATGTACAACGTAAATACTCTTTGCTACTACTGCCAAATTGTAAACAGATTAACGAAAGAAGCAGAACAGATATTCAATTTGAACGTATGTTTGAGAGCTAATGGACAAAACGGGTAATACTGGCGGACTTGCGTAATAACGCTCTTTCTAGTTAAACTGTCAATCTGCCTCAGCAGTTTAAGGAAGGCATTGATTGACATTATTCAAAAATACCTATGAAATAAAATAACAATTCTGGTTTTCTCATCAAGGAGCATTTTTGTAAACGCAAGAGGCAGTCTTTTCTAATGCTGCGTTCAACTCTCACGAAAAAGAAAAAAAGAACATTAGTAGTTGAATGTAGAACAGTAAGTTCTTTTGATTTAGCGCGACGCCACTGTGGTGGCACGTCATAAACCGCATTTCATTCATAAATGCAGATGTGTGGTACGATTGTCGCCATTACGTATCGGTATAATATTAGAGGCAGTCAGGATGTGTGCACTGGAAATAAAAAACACCATGTCAGACAAAAAATAAGAAAAGGCTCGTCCACGACTGCTTTTAATGAAGGGAATTTCCACTAAAAATTACTGCCAAAATTGAGCGTACACAGTGAGCCAAAGTATACATCCTCTTTAATAATACTCATAGCTACAAACAATATGTGTAACATTTTTTCTGTGTGTTAAATTGTATATACATAAGGTACATATATTCTCTAAGTATATTAAAATATTTATTGCCTTCTATATATAAATAAGAAATCAAAATAATTTATACAAAATACATATGTACATATATTTAATAGCTAAATGGACTGACTCTTTAATATTTTTAATTTGCAGGCAAATTTCGATTATCTCGTGTCTAAGCATTTGCAAATAAAAAGATTTAGAATATAATTCTTATTAAAAATACTATCTAGTACAAGGTAGGCATTTGTGTACATTAGTTTTTATCTTTTTTTCATTTATACATCTTATTAATACTTTACTTACTTTTCTTTTTTATTCTTATTAATACAGAAATATATTTACTAATAATGCCTTACATAAATAAAAGCGTCCCCATCTCATTATCTTTCCATGAGCAGCAATCCTGCAATTCTGTATAGGGAATGGAGAAAGGAGGCACATGCACTTAGCAGAAATAGATGCTTTATGCACAGCTCTTCTAGAGAGTTTATAAAATTATCCACTGTAATCGCAAAAGTCCATTCATTGGCACAATAAACAACATATCGGCATTTTTTTCAAAATACGTATTGAATATCGTAATATTTTTTTTTATTAATATTAAAAGAAGCATATAATTTTATTAAAATATCACTAATGTCTAATGTAGATGTGAATAGAGCTCAAAAAACGAGAAACGATCTCCCACAATTAATAACAGAGGCGGTTCTCTGAAGGTATGGGGCTCAATGATAACTTTAACTATGTATGTATATCGAAATTGAAAACAAACAGAAAATGTGATCATATATATAGAAAAGTTTAGATATTAGAATTTCTAATTATGTGTAAATTGATGTAGTAACTATATTCTCCTATAGAACTTTTTTAAAAAAATGATTGAAACCAAAATTTGCTATTTTTATTTTTAGTGTGCACGCTCAACTTTGAGATTAATTGTGTATAACGCTAATAATATGCATGCCTGAGCATGCTTACATTCATACATGCATCTGTTTCCATTTGGTTGGGTTTTTTGATTTTACAAAGTTACACATACGCCGACAATGGCGTGCTTATAAATTCAAAGAGGAAGTAATAAAGTCATTAGCGGGACGCTCCGGCAAGTACCCTTTAAGTGAAATGTTGCCAGCTCAGACAGACTTAAGAAAAATTTGCTTATGCAGTACTCAGAAATAACCAAGTTTCAGGCAGAACAACACAGTTAGCCCTGTGTTCATGGGCTTTGCAATTTGCACTAGAAACACTCTTGAGCTGCTTTAATTTTGAGTTACGGTATCCAACTCTCCACTAGAGTTCGGATAAATTTAAAATGTGATGCAATAATACCTATGTATGTACCTATTAATACTATTAACGCAAATGCTCAATAATTCATATAACATTTCCATGGATTAAATTTGAAAAATTTATGAAAATGATAGATTTATTTAAGGGTGTTATACTCCGCGACCTGAAAGGTCTATTGTGATGCCCCTATTTATTTGAAAGATGAGGATAGTCTCATCTACAGATCTTCTGTCAGGTTAATTTTCGACAGGAATTCATATATTTTGGAGGAATCAAGTTGAGAGATCTTGCTCATATCTAAGATATATTCTCCAAAACACCTGAGGCTTTTGTGTGCCAATGGTCCGCAGTCCGTGATCAGGTATAGTGAGGTTTCGTAACTTTCTGCACAGAATCGAGAGATGGCATCTGAAGACATACCCAACTTATTCATCATATGGTAGTTAAGTCTACTGTGTCCACTTAAAATGCCTGTGAGGATTCTTAATTTACTTCGAGGTATATTTATTAACTCATTAGCTCTTTTAGGATTAAAATCTTCCAGAAGAGATTTGGACTGTCTTAATTCAGGAAGGGTTTTCAAGATTTGACTTCTTTTTGCATTTGTACACTTATTCAGCAGACTTCCAATGGCATTGGATGATAGTCCACAGAAAGGTTCAGGGGCGTCGACCTGAGAGGCAGCAACTTTTCTTGCTAAGCTATCTCAGCTCATTCTCATATCCCTCTACTTCTCTGTGGTCTGGTACCGACATTTGAGACAACTTGTTTATGCTACCTATGGAGTTCAGTTTCTTAATACAGTCCATACAAGTTTAGATCTTACCAAGGGAGCTCAAACTCTTACGTGCTGCTGACTATCGGATAGTATCACGATGTTTTTTTTCCCCGAAACTCCTGTCAATGTGGATCTGGGCACATCTTTCAATAGCGTGAATCTCCGTTAGAAAAAAGCTTGCAAAAGAACCCATTGGTTTCCAGTAGTTGGTTTTAGGCCCAAATACTCCTGCCCCACTTCCGTCCACTGCCTTAGACCCGTATGTATACCTTAAGAGGGAGTTGTCTCTAATTTTATACGTCTCAGTTAGACCTTTCAATTCTTTTTTGCAACTCATCTTTGTATTGTATTTTTGTGCAAAGTTGAATTTTCTTCTTTCATTTGGTAAGACTTGGGATCTGAAGCCAGCTGTTGTATTTTAGCTGTAGTACAGCATTGGTCAGGCCAATAATTTTGTATACTGCTGTAGTCTGGTGGCGCAGAACTGAGTTAAGTCCACATGTTTGGGGTTATACAGACTACAGGGAAGTGTATGTTTGAGCATTACGGGGGCCATGGATACCACATCTGGTCACGCTCTGAATACTTTGTTGAACTTGCCACCACTGGATCTTATGATTCAACAAGAGGCGACGAAAACGATATGTCGGGTATATTCTTATGGATATTGGCACGGCAACAAGAACTTTGGGCATAGAGTGATGTGCAAGAGGTTGTCGGAACAATACCCGTTGTTTCTGGCACCGAAGGAAAAACTCTTACCTATAGTTTCTTTTGGAAGAAAGTACGAAGTCAGCTTCCCGACAAGGGAGCAATGGAGAGATCCAGACCTAATTGTAGGGGACCCGGAGAAAACTTTCTTCATTGATTGAAAATTGTCCAAGAATGTAAGTCAAGACTTAACTCCATCGCAAGATGGAATTTACATGAGCCAAGAATTTACATGCGTCCTAGAAAGCCCAAACAGGAAATTTCCTTTTGACATTACGAAGGAAAGATGTTCGATCATTGGTTGGGGTAATCACGGGGCATACTCCATGGGGCCATCATATGTCGACCATAGGCATCTAGAGAATCCGAACTGCATCTCCTGCCTGGAGGAAGAACAGGACGGCACAGAGCATTTTCTCTGCGCTTGTCCTCCTTTTGCCAGAATGAAAAGGCACATATTAGGGTCAGATGTTTTGGGAATGGATAATCTACATTCCTTATCCCTGGACAGACTTCTGAGGTTCATAAGGATTCAAAGAAGTTGGAAAAGGTGTAACTTCCTTTTCATAATCCTCTATCTCCCCCTTCCCCCAATTATTTTTCCAGGCTTATAGTACAATGTACAGGCATCAATGCCTGAGTGTTTGGAGACCTCATTCTTCGGGGGCTCTCCGGCCTACCGCACTTCCATCTATTTATCTATCTAATTGTGACGCTCGTTTCTTAAAAATAATTTTGCAACTCCAAAAACCAGAAGGGAAATGCGAACGAAAAAGAATGATAGAACACAAAGCTAGATCACCAGAGCGGCAGCCATGTTGCATTGGGGACGATCGTCAAATGACTGGTCTGTTTGTATATGCAGTCTGCTTTTTAATAAATATTGCTGTTAATTAATTTTCCGATTTATTTTTGTCCCCTTAAAAAAAACAGACTTGCTTGTGTGAAAAAATACATTTTCAAAAGATATTTGAATCCTCTGCAATTGGTAATAAAATGCACATTTTAAAATTTAAATATTTGACAAAAATATCCCCACCCTAAATAAATATAAACAAGATCGGCTATCAACAAAACTAGGAGACGAATGCCACAAATATATTATAGAAATTAAATATAATAAATAGTAAACAAGAGAATAGATTTGTTTTGTACGTCAGTTGCGTGGCTCAAAGTGAATTATTCAGATACAAGGATGAAGGCAACAATCAATACGTTATCCTCACAAAAACAACATTATCGTAGAAAATAGAGTGGATTATCATCCGAATTATTGTTGGGATACTTGCGATTAAATTCCTGCTAAAATTTGTAACATACTATTTTCACAGAAAGCAAAGCATGGCAATAAAGAAAGTGTTATCCACAAAGAAAGTATGGTTGAAAAATATAATGATACGTACAGACAAAATATTTTCATAGCCAATCCACTTCTGTACAAGTTACTCGCATGTTGCACTAACCATGGAGTTATTACCAGCATTTTTCAAGTGCATTAATTAACTGGGTACATATAAATTTTCGCTATTCAGTTCAACAGTTCCAATGAAACGATTTTAATGCCAAGCAATTTTATATTTTGTGAACATTTAGAAAAGATGAATATTTTAATAAACTATGTTTAATCTGGAATACACTACATTCAGACTCAGTATAGTGTAAAAAACTTAATGTGAGATTTTTAGCTATCCTTAATTGATATTCCTTATGGTGATATTGGAAAGTAGGACATCGTCGAAAATAATGTCCTTTCTCATTTTTCTTGATAAGCATTTTGCGCTGCGTGATTGAGGAAATTGCAATGTACTTTAGTAATGACAACCATCGCTGAAGGAAGAATCATCACAGGTATAAATGAAATTATTTTTGCATTTACATTGAAATTAATGCATCAAATTTTCCACTGTCATTAATTATTTTAAATTAATACCTTTAAATATTTATTTCTTTAAGTTAACATTAAACGTTGAATACATTAACTCCATTCCAATCTAGGGGTAGCTTTAAACAGCTTTGGCAATCGTACAGGGCATTGATCATCACTGCTTTGAATGTAGTTGTCCGCTTGAATATGATTATAAAGATATATATTAATTTTAAGTATTATGGCTAGGTTCACTACTTTCATTTACAAAGACTATTTGTAAAAAAGAAAAAAGTCGATTAAAGCATTCTGCCTAAACCAGAAAATTCTAATATATGTGTATAAAAGGCTATGTAAGGGCGTTCCAAGGGTAAGTAATAGTAACGCATTACGTATTGCAGCTGGATCCAAATTCAAGTTTATTGAAAGCCAACCACATAAAATGTATACATACATACGTATTGTAGAGAAGCAAATCACACTTCTACGTAAAACATACATAAATCAAATTAGTTTTTCAAATGAGTGCACTCGAGAAAATCAGCGGACGCTGAAGAGGTTGCTAGGACGGTTGCACGGATGTTCATTTAATGGAAAAATACATATACAAAGAACATTCACGCATAGGATGGAAACTAGTATCAAAGCGAGCTACAGAATACATGGACAGATATCGATTAATATTTATCTCGTGGCACACCGCAGATATGAGTAAGTGAACCGCGGCTAGGGCCATTAAAAAAACAACAATTGTGAACGCGATGAAAGCAACCCCTGGCCCAGCATACGATATACAATTGGCAGCATTGTGAGGACACAGTGCGACAAAGCAAACAATGAAGAGCGAAAAGACTTTATACCAGCGAGCGAACGAACAATTACTACAAAAGTTCCTATAACCGCAGCAGTAGTCGAAACGCAGCAGAAAGTCAATATTAGACGATGGGATGATGTGATGTGATGATGATACTGCTATATTGGCATTAGGAATGATGCGCAGGCGAAGCAAATTGCCGCGCACTCAAATGATCCTCTTTAAAGCGCGGGGACAATAACATTTGGCTCGTGATAACTCCGAGAGCATAATTTACCTACTATCATGTATGCTTGTGTGTGTTTATACGGCAGACGAGCGAGGGTGCGCTTGTACGAACTGAATGTGGTCGTATTGAATGAGTATTTCTTTGTCCCAGAATGCGTGCTGTGCCTTGTAACGGCCTGTTTCGTACCCATATCCATCTATAGAAAAGCAGGGTTGCTCTGAGGCGTAAGAGTCACGCATATCGGAAGCCTTAATATACGCTGCGGGGACCGTGTGCATGTGTGTGGCTAAATGCTCGCTGCATCGGTGCAGGCATTAAAGGAAATGGCGGTGGAAACTCCGCCTCTTCCTATAAAAAGAGAGCAATTTCGTTATGATAATATTCCGACGATTTCATATCAAATTTATTTAAATTATAAAACTGTTATCAATTAAGTAGCAGCAACATGATCACTGCAGCAGTTCCATATTCTATATTTCAGTTTAAAGGAATCACTGGTGTCATAAATCACACCTGATCACTTCGATAATCCTCTTGTAATTCTTCACTTCGTGTGTTTCAGACAGATCGACTGACACACGGCATTGGACGTATTCCATCCGTTGTCTTCCAGCAAAGGTTTTTTCAATTTGATTTTGTAGATTACAAAGTGTTGAACCGCATGTAATCGCTCTATTATTTACTACCGGTCTCCTTATAACAATAGCTGGACGGTCACAAGGGCAGGTCGGTCCAGTCGGCAAATGTATTCAAATTTGAGGATTCAAATGTTTTACCTGGTGTCAAAGCTGTGTAAGTGAAAGTAGATTAACTGTGTCATTGAGTTTTGTGAACTTGATAGTCGAAAAAAAAGATTACATTGTGCGACTTTTGAAATGTGCACAGTGGAGCTGATTTCAAGTATATTGTCCCTTTATAAATACATATCGTTTGAAATCAGATGACAAGCTTTTGGTGATAACCTTAGCAAGATCGGCAATAGTAGGCCGGAAGCTCCAAATCTAAGTCCTAAGGGGTTGAGGGGAATATTTTGCGGATGTTTCATTTTGCACGCGCAATGAAGAAGTGAACAAGAGTTATAGCAAAACTAGTTGGAAATTAATCAGCGCTCTAGAGCGAATACTCTATTCGTGCATTGTATGAACATTTAACAACATTATTTCTTTTTCTACATTATTATTCTTGGTTTTGGAGTTTTTTATTATTTTGTTCTGGTGCATTCTTCTAGTCTATAGGTATATATCATTTCTGTTACCATGTAGATGAGAGGTGTCCAAACTATTGATTTATTTTTTAAGGGGAAAAATCGCCCTGAACCACTTTTATTGGCTAGCGAGTGGCACCGGAGCTTTCTTTGGCTTTTTTTTTGCAGATTGTGACACACGTGAACAACTTTAACTTAAAGCTCCAAGGTAAATACAACTTAATTTGTGATTTATTCGCGCAAATCAAAGCATTCAGGGGAAAACTGATCTTGCTCGAAAGTCAGATAAATTAATGTAATTTTACCCATTTCCCGTGCTGTGAAGAATTGAATACAGAAACTGATGAGCGATTTCCAATCAAATTTGGAATGTCGATTTAAAAAAATTTATAAATTTTTGGATACAAAAGAGTTTTCAAATTTAAAGCAATTTGGTTGTAAATTCATTTCTGTGTTTGGGACTACCTATAAAAAGTTTGGACATCCCTGATATAGATCCAAAACCAGAATGGAAGATGAAAATGCTTTACTGGAAAAGTTATATAAACATGTAAAATAATAAGAAGTTTTCAAGTGGCTGTGACGATATTTTAATCAATGTTAGATCTAGACCTTCAAAGAAATTTTTTTCTGCTTCGTAGGAGTGAAGTCAATGATCTGACCACAAACTAAGTTAGAAACGTCTAGCATCAGCGTTCCCTAATTGTAAACAGTAGAATTAATATATATTTGTAGACCATAAGCATAGTCCAACGGACCGAGATGATTATACAGGTAACTTTTTCATACAAAAGTTTCCGCAGAGTTCTGCCAAAAATATATGTATATTTCATGCATGAATTGTTAAATAGAAAGAGCACAATGAATACGCAATGGAATCCAACCTGTGTTATATGTACATATTTCTAACAAAGTCAATTAATACAAGTATTTAAATCATCAAGTTTGGAGCGAGTGTTCTGGGGAATAAGATAAAAAACGATGCTGCTCATAGGTACGAAAACACCACTAAGTATAAATAATTGAAGGATGTTGCTCGATTTCAACTTGCAAATGTATTGACAGAAGTTCCCCTAGTCATCAAAGTTTGATGGTTCCATACCTTAACACACTCTACAAATTGCTTCTTTCTATACCACCGTACCCAAAAAAATGTCAATTTTCTGTGACATGTTTTTTACATTTCTCTTAATATTTTAAATTTTATTCAATTTGCCATGTAACACGCTTTGCAGATTATGGCAGATTAGTGAAAATCCACTTCCAGACGTAAATGCGTTCGCATGCGTTAAAATATTGTCCACATGATTTTTACAATGAGTTTGCTGCGTACTACATTTATTTGTTTGATGTTTTGTGGGAAATGAGGCAAGCATAAGTGGTGCATTTGACATGACATTGAAAAAAATGAAGTCAAATGCAAATTGAACCGTCTGCCGAAATCATGCATGCTAAGCGGAATGCCTACAGATCTTAAGGTGAGAAAGCCTTTTCACACTTACTCACTGCACAGAAGGACAACAGCAGGACCTCAATTGTTGCTCTGTAAAACCTTTCGCTTTGTTCTGTTCCTGAGAGTGCTGAGAGGATGCTACACATTGTATGTACTTTTTTGAATGGAAATGATGCAAAAAAAGATATTTAGCGCTTGGCTCATGCTGACTCCTACCAAGTAATTATTTTGATGGAAAGGTGCAAATAATAACCGATAAATTCATGTTTACCTATATTTGTATGTGCAGGCGGGAAAAAATGGATGATGAATGAATGCCCATCGGCCGAACAGCACAGTTAAGTAGCTCTGCTTCATGCTAAAGTTACACATTGGAGTGCATGAGGGAGTGCAAGAACAAACCGTGCCATGAACTCTGAACAAAATTATTTTATTCATCAAGTCTTTTACAGGCGACGGGGTGCTTCGCTTAAAGAAAGCCGCGCAAGTCGCACTAGAACCCAACCACAGAAAGGCCACTTTGGTTTATTATCATTAAAAAGGTAGAATAACGAGGATTGGTTTTGTTCGAATAGTAACGAATCTAGAAGTGAGCCGAACTCCACTCGTGCGTTGTAGGCACAATTGAGACCCATAATATTAGAAAAATGTCACATGACCGTGTGATGCAGGAGGTATCGGTGTCAAGCCATCGATCCTCCTCTGGCTCACTGAGCGCTGCACTGACATGGTCGATCCTTTTGTCACAAACACCTTGATTGATGTTGCACAACTAATATCGCAGCCCTCCACGTGGACTGGCACGCTCGTGCGGTTTTATAAAAATAAAAGTGCACAAAATTGTTTTTTACCAGAAAATAAAATGGAATTAAATTGATTGATGAAACTTTCACGGTAGTGCTTTAGAATTTTTGCTGTTGGTTGCTGCAGTGCAGAGTTCAATTAGGTTTATTGTAGCAACAAACCAACCCGTATCATTACCTAAGTATTGCAGAGTTATTCTAAAATTCTGCAACAATGTTGGAAGTAATTGGTAGATTAAAGAAAATCGTTCAGGATTTTTTTTTTTTTTTTTTTTTTTTTTTGGTAGAGAGTGTAAAAATGCCTGCCGCATCATCAAAACTGTCGTCACAGATTTGGTATGTGAGAATTGCACCCACTAAATCATCCCCCTCCCTCGCTGAGAACATCTCCCCACCCTGAAACCCTTAAATCGTTTAGGATTCCGTCAGCTCATGTTCAATTATTACCAATTCATTTAAAATCCACCAAAGGGCCTTGAATTTTATTTACAGTCCAACTACACACGCATATATTGGAGTTACAGATATTGTCACTATAATCGTCAATTGTTTGAATCTGTCATTGTGATCAACTTAGCCAAGGGATTGGGCATTTACCCCAGTTGACATCGATCATTTCTCCTGTAATCGATTCCGAAATTCAAGAATATTATAAAATTAGTTCATGCGCTGATATGAGTGTCGCATGTGTCATACCAGTTTTTAATAAAAGCTATTAAATCACAATGAAATTTAGGAATTCAAGGATGTCCTGGGAAGATATTTGGCAATGATCATACGATGGTTTTTTCCATAGTCAAAAATTTTGCTTTGCAGAATATAATCTGCACAATGTTGCATCTAAGAGGCATTATGTTTATAGAGACAGTAGCATCGTTCGGTTTGCGACGGCGATTAGCTCACTTCGTTGCATTAACGATGTAGAAGTGTGATGCCAAGTAGAAATTCTGATGGTTATGCATTTAATATAAATATAAATATGATGATGATTTTTACAGGTCTTGTCTTGTGGTTTACTTAAAAAAGAAATGCGAGTTCTGTCTGTCGCGGATAAGACATTTTCAAGTGCGACTCGCTGAAGTAATACTAGTCAGTGAAGGTGATTGGTTTATTGTTGTATTATATATATAGTAATATGATAGGCGTAATGGTAACATGAGGAGTAACAAAATTTATAGCCTACCGTTCTTGTAAGATATTAAAGGTCTCAAGGAATAGTTTATACTTAACGAAGCAAAAATGAATAATCATAAAGCTATCTCCAGTGTCTGATTCAGTAAGAACGGTCCTGTCTCAAACTTTGCTCAATATAAGCCAGATATACTAAATGTAATCATCAACCAATATATTCTAAAGGGATCCTACACAGGGATTTGCACAAATTCATTAAAAACGAGTAAAGGAGTCTGAAGTCGGGTTAGACCGACTTCGAAATACCCTTTACCTTTCCTTGTGCGTGTGAACTAAACAATGCGGATGGTTTCTTCATAAATCATCATTAGGAGAATATCTCCTGTAATTTTCGGTAGGTTACCTTGAATTGATTATATTAGTGGGAGGCGTGGCCTTTATCTGATCGACCCCATTTCTTGTAGATGTCTTTATAGAATCAATATAAGTACTAAAGTAAAGTTTCGTTCAAAAATATTGTATAGGTCGTAATATGTCAATACTGGACGTGGTTGTAAAAATAACACGCCAATTTTTTGTGTGGTGTTTAATGTTAGTACCCGCTATCTTTCTGTCGAATTTTGTTGATAAATCTTTAATAGGAACCTAGGATGATTTTTGGTGAATTGTGGGCGTGGCGGTAGTATTATGATCTCCACATTCTGCACACACGCTGTTATGGACCCCATTCTGCCAATTTTTATTCCGATAGCATTAATACAAGCATAGGTAGGCTGATTTTAATTTTAGACCTGAAAGTTCCTTATATCAAAAGTGGGCGTGTCTTTTTCTTGATCAACCGTATTTGTTGCAGATAGCTTTATAATGTCCACATGTTCCTTCCCGTAAAGTTTCGTCCATAAATCTCCAGTGTATCTTAAGTTATGAATATTTGTTAATAGTGGGCGTGGCAGTGATAATACGCTACTTTTTGCATAGTGTTTAGTTAGACCCACATCTCCATATCTGACAAATTGCGTCACTATTCAATCAGTTGGACCGAAGTTATAGTCATTTTAAAAAAGGTGAAAAAGTTCCTTATATGGGAGGTAGGCGTGGTCTTTGCCCAAATCGGCCCATATAGCAATATAGCAATCTCGTTCTGCATCTTTGTCCAGGCTACACTTTTGCAAAATTTCATTAAGATAGCTCTAACGGTATAGAAGAAAAGTGGCCACAGACGGACAGACGGACGGACAAAAGAAAAGTTGCTTAGAAAGTGATTCTGATCATATCTGTATATATATATATATATATATATATATATATATATATATATATATATATATATATATGTCCATACCTACCACGCCTCCTTCTTGAAATTGCAACCCCTCTCAAAATCACAAAATTAGTATACCCTATTTACCTTTTTTAAAGATAAAGGGCGGATTCACCAAAAGTAATATACACTATTCCCTTAATGGTTTTAGTATCATTTATGTCCAAGATCTTGATTGGCCCAAGATGTAGGAATCTTCCAGTTTTCACTAGGAGGAAATATTACATTACTTGTCATGGTAGTAGTATAGTGAATGGATGAATAATTACTTCCAACACGTTTAGGAGAGTTGAGATTTATCCTTGTTTTGAGGATGCTGTTTTTCTATCGTAAAGTTTTACTCGCACTTTTTTTAACGATAATATCATTCCTGAAAACTTCTTGCCGGCAGTCTCCAAGCAAATTCCACTATCCTTATTAATTTGTTCCAAACGACAATCTTTAATATAGACTCTAATGTAAAGTTTATTTTTAACCTAAAAATATATAAGGTAATTATTTATGGGAAAAATCATTGTAAAAACTGCGGAAAATATGATTGTGCTGCGTACTCGTGTTGATTACTCATACCTGGCTCGCTCAAGTGTTCGCAATACAAATACTTTTTGTGTGAAACGTTGGCGGTGCGTGTTTGAAGTGCTCGTAGGGGAGCACACATCTTTGACACTTAGATGTGATTGTAAGGATTGATTCTGCCGAATTATCCTTTGCGAATCGGCGTGTCTGATGTTGTGGCATACCTTACCTACTTCTGAAGTTGCCGACGACCAATTGTGCATGCATCACAATGACACTCATACCTGTCGTCACCATAAAAATTGACAATTCTGCTAATTACTGCTGAATAAAATCTGTTCTTGTACTGTATGTGTAGCCCAGTCATTTTCAACAGGTTACTCTTAAATTTATTTATCGGACTGACATCGATAAAGATAAGGTGACGGAGGAGATATTCCGCAATTTCTGTGAATTCAAATTTACAACACTCATATAAGCAATTGTGTTGGAATGGCCTCAATTGACAGCAGCTAATGAAACTGTTTGTTACTCTATAAAAGAATAAAATTCGAAAAATACTTTAAGATTAGATTTAAGGATTCAGTTCTATGTTTTGGTACGATTATTTGTTGGTATTAGTCTAAACGCAAGGAATTTTGATTTCAGGCAGTCTCAAAAAGTTGGCAATTCTGATAATATTGGAACAATTCTATCATTGTAGTATATGTACATACTTGTTGTGCTTGATCGAGTTAGGAAAATGTTTTTAGTGTACAAAAGGGGCATCGAGATATCTTGTCCACAGCTCTTACAAATAACATATAGTTATATTTGTGCACCTAAGGATAGGATTCGCTATGCATCGGCCAATATATATGCCCACTTTATTTAGTGACTCTATATAGTGAATCCGGAAATGGATAGGTGTGGCTATAAATTGATCCACTATCCAAATGCTTACATACATTCTTGCAACGAATATATATAGGGAGCCAACAATAATATAGAGAAATTATTTCATATTCAATAATGAGAGTAATGTCATACAATAAACGTTTCGTAACATGGATTAGAAACCAGCTAAACTGTGATTAGTGATTATTGAGAAGTCATTAATAAAAATGATAAAAAAAAGAATCTTTAACAAAAAGTCATAAATTATGGTATTTATTTTTTTATGGTAATGAACTTAGTTCTGGAAAAACGAACTGAAATAACTATAAAGGAGATGTATTTCAGTGAAGTGAAACATGTTACGTGGGTGGGCTTAAAAGTTACTTTTATAACTAAAACAAATATTTTCAATCGTTAAAATAATAATATTTTTCGGTCAAATGCACTTTCTGTATACTTTTGCACCTTCATTCAGCTGGTCCTGAAGTGAGACTCTGCATTAAAATTTTTCCCTTTACCAAATAGTCAAAAATCAAAATTATTTTCGTAACCCAAAATACTGAATTAACCTTTCCGGCGGATTGGACAACGATCGCCTTCTTTAGAACACGTTCTCTGAACAGCTTTGTATGAAAGAAACTAAATGACAGAATAACATGAAATTTGAAATGGAGCATTTTTAGAAATATGAAATACGTTATATAAATCGTATTTGTGAAATATATATTTGTCTATTTCCTCCTCAAGAGAGTTCCGACAAAAGAGTTTAGAAATTTAGCTCGCCCTCGTTGCTTAACTACATTTTGGTAGCAATTGATTATTTGGATTGATTCAATTAAACTACTTGTACTTAATTTAAAGCTAAATTGCGAATATGACGCAAGTATTTTTGAACAAAATCCAGTGATCGAACTGTTAGCGTATTGTGTGTCACAACAGCGCCAGCTGGTAGAATCAGTAGTGTGTTTACTTCAATTTGCCGCAAAAAGTATTTATAATACAAAAATAATATAAAAATGTCGAAAATATCGTGCAAAGTCAACCCGAACTATTTTTGTTACGTATGCGGTTGTTATATTGATGCAAAGAAGTTATAACAAATTTGCTGAAAACTGCGTATCTGCACTACTTTGGTATCGCTGTGGGAGATTTAGAGCAGTCGTGGACGCCTAAACTGTTTTACAGTTATACAGATGGTCGATGGGCGAGGAAATGTATTTTCCGTTCAAAACGTCAATGCTTTGGAGACATCAGAAAAATCATAACAATGACTGTTATTTTTGTTCCACGAATGTCTTTGGAATTAGTACAAGAACTGTACGAAACATAAAGTATGCCGACATTACATCAGCATCGAAGCCAGTTGAACGTTTACAAAATGATCCTTTCCGAAGTGTTCAGGTGTCACAGATGTTGAAACTTCTGATCCCAATACGAGCAGTTGCAGGGAAATGGTGTTCAACGAAAAACATTTAGTAACACAACTTTGGTCCGCGATTTGCATTGATCCAAAGGATATGCTGAAATACTGGGATCACGTTTGCAACAGTGGAAATTTCTCTCGAGCGAAACGAAAGTCACTCATTTTAGAGAAAAAAAATAAAGTGCTATTACCATTCTTCCAGAAGGCAAATCAAATTTGTTTCTGCAACGACATCATTGGTCTATTTCGAACAATGAATCAACCATACGTCAAAAATGAATGGCGACTTTTCATCGACGGTTTTAAATACAGTTTGAAGGCCTCTCTCCTGCATATTGGAAATAAAAAGCCGTCGATTCCAATTGCTCATGACGTCAACACCAAGGAAAGTTATGAATCGATGAAAGGCATTTTGGGTTTGATCAAATAACGAACATAAACGGAAAATTTGTGGCGATCTAAAGGTATTCATTATTTCGAAGTAGGATATTAATTTATATATATATATACATATATATATACATAATTGATTACGCATATATTCCAGGTTATTGGCATGTTGATTGGGATGCATACTGGCTTCACGAAATACTGTTGCTTTCTTGTTTGTGGGATAGTCGAGCAGCAGCGCATCATTACGAAAAAAAGAATGGTCCCCTCGAGACCATTATTCACAAGGAAGACAAAACATCTCTAACAATTTTACTTCCTCCACTACACATTTAACTGGGCCTCATAAAGAATTTCGTGCGCTCGACCGAGACGGGGCGGCTTTCCCAAACCTAACTCCTCTGAAGATTTCTTACGCCAAAATAAAAGAAGGGATTTTCGTTGGACCTGATATAAGGAGACTGATGGCTGACGACAACTGCACGCGACGTTTGACACCCACAGAAAAGGCAGCATGTGCATCTTTCAGGAGTATTGCCCATAACTTCGTTGACAGCTTGTCGTGGAACTGTTGCTGAATTACAAGAGAATGTTTGTGTGTGCCATGTGTCCTGGAGCCCATGTTAACAACCGACTGTTATGCTTTCCAACATAATTCAATCTGGATTTACACAACAGCACCAACTTGGAAGTGACAAGGGGGCTGAGTAAGGCCTTCAGTGCAGCCTGACTGTCACTGCAGACACAAATATTTCTGCCACCTCATCTGTTTTCCACCACGTATTTCATCGCCCTTAGAATGGAATACACTTCCGCCTGAAAGACAGAAGCAGAAGCGTAATGGAGTTGGACACCGTTGAGATGCACGAAAACCCCAGAAACCGATTCAATATCTGTTTTGAAGCCATCAGTGAAAATACGACAGCACTGCCTGCCGGGCTCACTCGTAGGAGCAAACCATAAATGAGCCTCTGGCTTTTTATACAGTATCTCCTTTTAGTTATAGGATACGCAGGCATCGTTCAATGGGCATAGAAGGGATACCAATGTTCATGTCAGTGCCAGCCATTTCTTCAAGATTCCAACGCGCACCCACCCACTGTCTATTGTGCTTCAACCTACAATTGGCCTCTCCTTGTATAAAAACCTCTAGGGCGGTAAGATTCAACAGCGGATCAAGAGAAGAGACAGAAGTTGTCAGAAAGGCTCCAGTTCAACAAATAGCCACAGTTCTCTGTAGTTTAGATAAATATTTTCCCCAGACCACAGATGCGTAGGATATTATGGGCCTGATCATTGTCTTATAAATCCAAAGGACTTTGGAAGGAGCCAGTCCCCACCTCTTTCCAAAGAACTCGTTAAACTCGTTCGATAAAAAGTACTTAAACAGCAGATTTTCATGTGCCAAGGAAGAAAAAGTGAATTTGTGTAGTGATTTAATAAATATAAATATATTAATATTATATAAATAAACATTTATTTAATAAATATAAACATATTAGAATTTTATTTCCCATAATTATGTCCTTTTATATTCCCATTATCGCACCAAAACAGTAAATAAAAACTTTCACGGCACAAATTTAACCAACAAATTATTGAATAGAACAAAAATTTTAATGCCAAATCAATTGAAATATATTATTTCACACTTATTTATCATAAAATGCGATAATTAATAAAATATTTAATATTAAACACAAACTATCTCATTTCTCACACATAAATGTATGCATTTTGCCTGTTTCATTTGTCATTTCGTGTGCGCCTTATGACGACATGCGCAGAGAGAGGAAATTTTCGTACCAGCATTGGCGCAATCTTCTACTTTATCATTCTTGCACCATTCTTCTATTTTATCATTCTTGCCCTCCTTTCGATGGTATGCTCAATCTTGATTTCAAGACTATGCAATGCCGACTCGAAGGACTTTCCACATTGATATGCGTGTTGAAATGGAGACAAGGGGTGCTCCTTAAGGGACAATTTTCGCACGCGAAGATCAACCAGTCCTTTTAGTACAAAAAACATCATACTAATAGGTCTGTAATTCCTTGGACTTCTTTTACGATGAGTTTAGTTAGTCCTAGTCATCCTTTACGATGAGTTTAGTTGATTTTCAACCTTTGACAGATAAGAAGAAAGTTGAACGTATGTTAGCTGAGAACGCATTTTGGGAGACTTTTGACTCTTTAATGTACATTTGTTAGTAAGATAGATTACCCACTACTACTTACTACAAACAACGCCAAATCAATCGTTTCAATTTTAATACATATCGTCATTCTGCCTTTTATTCATGTATCTTCTGTATTTTCAGAAATTCGTTCAGTTTTTCATTTGTGTCTGAACACTGTGACAAAAAATGCTTGAATGCAATAATCAAGTTAAATTAATATGTATTAAAACTCGATAAGTAAATTGATTTAGAACGCTAAATTTCGTTAAGGCGTCTGCAGGTCTGTGACCGTACAGACGCACATCGAATTCCTTCACAAGCCGCTTAGTCGACATTATCATCCTTAGTGATACTCGAACGATGTAAACAAGGATAATAGTGGTTTCATTTACAATGGCATTCGATGTGGTAACACGCACGCAATATTGCCGAAGTGTCGATGCATCAAACTGACTGGCGCACAATGCCCGGGTATCGCAATTGTTTGAGGGCCCGGTTTCGTTATTATTTATGTGCTGATGTCTATGGAGAATGGTGTCAAGCAGCCAGGGGACACACCACCACAGATGTGTATTCCATTTGCTGGCTGTGCAGGGTTCTTTATGACATTCTTCTTTCTATACAATTGCTAGCTGACATAAAGGATGCTCTGCTCTTATTTAACAGTCAATCGGTCGGCCCGTCCGTTCGAGATCGATCTCTCTCAATAAAGCACTTATTTTGGACAAATTTCATTATATTTTACAATTTGTGTGCGTTTGTGTGAGTGAGCTAGCAATTTACGGTATGTGTGTGTGATTGTGTGAATAGACTGCGTTCAGAAATAAACTCGCTGCTGTTTTTTTTTTTTTATCAGGAATCAAGAAATCAAGGAATCAATTTATTTTATGCGAAATAATCTTGTTGATGGTTGTGTACTCGCCTCTTTCTGTATAGTTTTTTTTGTTTTTGCATTTCTTTTGGATTGGGTATCAAACCGAAATTATGTCATGCAAAAGTGCGCATCCCTTGAATACGAGGAGTGGCTTTTTTGAGTGCCGCTTCAGTTTGTGTTTGCGGAGTTAAAAGGTAAAGAAGGGTGGAAATAATTTTAATTTATAAATGCGTTTGAATAAAATCCACACCTGAAAAAATATTTAATTATATTATATTTGAATGGATTGTACCATAGTTAGTAATTGTATTGATGTCTAATGATGTAAGGTCTTCGACAAAATTTGGAAGATTTGTTCGAGAGTGGATTCATTGCCATAAACTTATTAATGATAAGCTGGCTAGTCTTATAGTTGTGTGATCGCCGGTTCTTATCCCACCAGCGTACAGTCCCTTAAAGCTAGTTTTTATATTTTTTTCTCTTCAAGTGTGTCTTTAGTTCCTAATATTCTTGTCCCAAAAACACTTCCGAACATGATTAATTATAGTGCAAGATATTTAATATATGTTACATAACATTTTAAAAAAATTTGCAATCTGTATTTAATAATTAACGGAAATTTTATATTATTATACTGCAAATCTCTGGACGAATAATCAAAGCACCTTTGTTTTCTGCTTTTCTTTCTAATTGGCACTCTTAGAGGGTATTAATAAAGCTTGGTTATAAAAAGCATGGCTAAATGGTTGTTAGAAATTAAGTGTAAAGTTTTTCCGCATAATTGTTTTCGAACATTTTTCTGTTTAATTGCTTTCAAATATTTTTTCTGTGTAATTGTTTGCCGAATTTTTTCATAAGAATTGTTTTCGGATTTTTTCCATTAATTGTTTACGAAAATTTTCCAATTAATTGCCAGCATGAAACATTTATGGTCCCGGCTGGGGAATTTGATTCCATGAATTCAGAATTTGTCCTCGCTCCCGAATAGCGGATTTTGTGCTTTGCTATGAGGAGCAAATTGTATATAATGGAGCGATGCAATCTGAAACTTGACATCTTGTGAAAGACAGCGGAATTGTGAGGATCGCCAGCCGGGAGCAATAAAATATTATTTTTATAACTCTCTCTTACATTTTAATAAAGTTAATTTAAATCTTTAAAAAACTCCCGTCTTCATATTTCGCGACACTTTATAAAAATAATAGTGAATAATTTGTGAAATAAATGGTGCGAACAAGACGAAAAAAAAGAAAAATGTCGGATTCATCTACTGACACTGATCATCAAAGTGAAGAAGCTACAATTATAGAAACCAAAAGTAGTGAAATTGCCGAAATCAGAGAGCAGTTGAGAAGCTTACAGCTTGCCGTGACGTCCTTAATGCCACAAATACAGACAGTCCTCAATAACCAGAATGAGAGGAAGGATGACACCAAGATAAGCAATTCGAGTACCACTGTTCAAAACACAATTGTACAAGCCGCCGATGGACATGCCGTCAACGTACATGATGCCAACATGTATACCGCCAACCAATATGCCGCCAACGAGAATTCTGCTGCCGCAGCCACTTCTTACCTAGCCGACAACACCGCCGTCGCCACTACAGTTCCAGTTACCTACAAGACTAGTTCAGCCGCTTCAGACCAAGTTTTTGCCCACCCTTCGTTTAACAACAACCAGCCACAAAATGAAAATGCCTCCAACATAACACCACGCTTACGGAATCCTCTTTATAACCCAGTAAATCGTAAGTTAGTAGATTTACCAGAATTTTCAGGTCACCCAGAACAGTGGCCCATGTTCTCTGTATCATACAAAGAAACGACAGCCGCGTTTATGTATAGTAAATTAGAAAATTTGACTCGCTTACAAAAAGCATTGAAAGGTGACGCGAGAGCTCTGTTATACACCCAAATAGTGTAGACGCTGTAATGAATACACTGGAAATTCGTTGTGGACGCCCAGAAATCCTTATAAGGAGCCAGAATAGTAAAGTTCGGGCATTTCCGGCAATCAATATTTTTAAGCCGAATGAGATTGTAAATTTTAGTACAATGGTATGTAATTTAACTGCCTTTTTAGAAAATTCTGGTGCACAGCCGCATCTTAACAATCCTACTCTTTTAGACGAACTGCCTATGCCAAATAGAGAGGAATGGGTACGTCACACATTTTCCATAGCACCACGATATCCAACAGTTCGCGACTTTGAGAGTTGGTTGCAACAAATCGCCTTATAAGTCTCGATGGCAACGGAAATATCAATCTCCAAGCCGTCAGCCATGGATATGCCATCTAACGACAAAAGAAGTAAATCCTACAAGCCAGTATACGCCGTTGCAGAGAACAAGACAAAAACAAAATGCAAGTATTGCCAAGCCTATCATCCGTTGAACCAGTGTCCTAAATTTCTAAAATTAACAATATCCGAGAAATGGGAAGCTGTGAAAGCTAACCGCCTTTGCTTTTCTTGCCTTCGCCCAGGCCACAACGTTGCATTATGTTACTCCAAACGAGAGTGTGGAATGTCTTTATGTCGAAAACTACATAACTGTATACTACATGAAATTCGACAAGCACCCCAAGTCGCCGATGGAATAAATAATGCCGTAACCGAAATGACTACACCAAGCCAAGAACGATTACAGATTGGAACAGTTTTAAAAGAAGGTAACGATATGAATTTATTGAAATATTTGCCTGTTACTATAAGTGGTCCGAAGGGCACCCGTGATATAATCGCCTTTATCGATGAAGGCTCCAAGGTTTCTTTAATTGAAGAAAACGTCATTGATTCAATTGGTCTAAAAGGCACTTCGGAATTATTGTCACTTAGATGGATAGGCAATAAAACAACGAATGAGATGTCCAAACGAATCAATGTGGAAATAACTGGATCAGATAGCAATTCGTACTACCAAATGAAGAATGTACGTACCATCAAAAAATTATTCCTGCTACCGCAAACGTTAGATGTTGAGAAGCTACGGGGTGGAATTAAAACTTTAAAAGATTTGCCAATCAAAAGTTATTGTAATGCCATACCGCAACTTTTAGTTGGAATGCCTCATATTAATCTCGTACGCCCAAGTATAATTATCAATTTTGACGAGAAATTTTCAGCCCATAAGACAAAATGAGGGAGGACCATTTTCGGTTCGAATCAAGAATTAAATTCTGATGGATTAGTTTGTTATATCGAATCAAACGAAGAGGCGGACATGCGTCAGGCGGTAGCAGAATATTTTTCCTTGGAAACTTACGGAACAAAAGCTCCACAAATTATTGAGGCACAAACTGATAAAAGAGCTGAAAGCATGCTTATAGATACAACTCGTAAGATAGGACTTCACTATGAAACAAGCCTGTTATGGAAATCTGATATCCACATTTTGCAGTATGCAACGCCAACAAAGACAACAAGCGTCGCTTGGTCTTCGACGCCGCAGCTACAGTCAATGGCATGTCGTTAAACACAATGCTAATGAAGGGACCTGATAAATACCAACCAAAATCGTTGATTTCAATTTTGATTAAATTTCGACAGGGTGTAATAGGTGTGTCAGCCGACATACGAGAGATGTTCCATCGTGTTAGTGTGCGCCCAGCTGATTGGAACGCTCAAAGGTTCTTATGGAGAGATGGAGATTCTTCAAAGCTTCCTGATACATATGTGATGAAGGCCATGACTTTTGGGTCAGTTAGTTCATCATGTTCAGCACAGTATGTTTAAAATTTTAACGCAGAAAAATTCCTACATGCACACCCACGAGCCGGAAAAGCTATAACTAAACTGCATTACGTTGACAGTTTTAGTAACGAAACAGAGGCCACTGAACTAGTGACACATATCTACGGCCAAGCCGGAATGGAACTACGAGGATTTTTATCCAACTCACTCAAATTAGAACAAGATCTTTGTAATTCTCCAGCGCCTTCGATCTTAAAAGATGTAGGACAAACTAATTTATCAACAGAAAAGATACTTGGGATGTTTTGGAACGCAGACGCTGATGAATTTTGTTTCAAATTTAAATTTTCAAAAGTGCCATCGTCAGTGTAGTAAGTAGACGACCTACGAAACGCGAAGTGCTTAGCTTAACAATGTCCATTCGATCCATTTGGATACCTATCCAACATATTAATAATTTCGAAATTACTTTTACAGGAGTTGTGGAAATGTGATGTTGGCTGGAATGAGCCAATTCCAAAGGAAATATATGACAGATGGTATCAATGGTACAAGCAACTTGACGAAGTAAAAAATTTCAGAGTACCTAGATGTCATAGCTTGAATTTTCTTAATGGGAAAGCTGTCGTCCAACTGCATGTATTCGTAGATGCCAGCGAATCAGCCTATGCCGCTGTTGGATATTGGCGTATCGAATATATGAAAGACATTGAAGTGTCATACATTTTTGGTAAGTCGAAATGCTGCCCCTCAAAAACACTCTCAATACCTAGGCTGGAGTTACAAGCCGCCGTACTGGGAGTGCGATTAAAGGATGCAATTGTAGCAAACCATGACGTAATACCGAGCCGAGTCATATTTTGGTCTGATTCAAAATCAGTCCTCCACTGGATTAGCGCATAGAAGTCGTTACAAACAATTTGTGGCCCACCGTATTGGAGAAATATTGGACTCATCGGAAAGTGTTCAGTGGAGTTGGGTTCCTGGAGATCTTAGCCCTGCTGATGATGCTACCCGCCCGCATAAAAAAGTAACGTGTTCGCCGCCGTCGAAATGGATATGTGGACCGTCATTTCTACGGCTATCAGAGGAATTTTGGCCTAAACCTCCGAAAGACTTGATTGGAAAGGATGCTGACTCAGAAAAACGCATTAAATTTATTTTACATATTGACTCTAATGCCGAAATAATAAAATTTAAAAGATTTTCTACCTATTATAAACTTTTGAAAGTAACAGTTTGGGTACAACGAGCCGTACTAATATTTAAATCATACCGCGCCAAACAGTTTCCTCAGCTAATAACTGCAACCGAAATTAACTCAGCCGAATTATTCCTCTGCCGACTGTTACAGTCCGAGGTATATAGCCATGAAATAGAAAAACTCAGACACGGTATGACAATTTCAAAAAGTAGCTCCTTATACAAATTAACGCCGATTTTGGATGAAGATGGTATAATTCGACTAGGTGGACGCATCGATAACGCTTTATGTATCCCAGTAAACACAAGGCGACCTATAATTCTTCCGAAATGTCACGAATTAACAAAATTGATTTGAAATGATTTGATTGATTTGATTTTAAGCATTACCACGACCAATATAAGCATCAAAACCATGAGGCAATAATATGTGCAGTACGAAGCAAATTCTGGATTCCACAGATTCGACAACTAGCCAGGACAATAACATTTCAATGTCAAGTATGTAAAAATAATGCCGCAGTTCCAGAGCCGCCGTTAATGGGACAACTGCCAAAGGACCGACTCGAGCCGTACGTTCGTCCTTTTACATATACAGGAATAGATTATTTCGGAGCAATGGAAGTCGCCATCGGACGCCGCAAGGAAAAAATATGGGTTGCAATCTTTACTTGTTTGACAATCAGAGCAATTCACTTGGAGTTAGCGAGAGACTTGTCTACCGATGCGGCGATAATGTGTTTACACAATTTCATCAACCGAAGGGGAATCCCCAAACGTATTAGAAGTGATAGGGGGACAAATTTCGTTGCAACAACTGAGAAGAATGGATCATAATTGAGACCAATTTGCAGAAGGAATGCACTCAACGAAATATTGAATGGATATTCAACACTCTTGGCAATCCGTCTGCCGGTGGTGCTTGGGAGCGCCTGGTACGCTGTGTTAAGAGGGTGTTAAGCTTCACTTTGAAAACAAGAGCACCACAAGTGGACGTATTAAACAGTATTCTGATTGAAGCTGAAAATATTGTAAATTCTCGACCTCTCACCCATTTGCCGTTGGAAAACGCAGAAGCAGAACCTTTAACTCCTAATCATTTTCTTTTAGGCTGTCCCAATTATTTCCAAACGCCAGCTATCAATAAGAAGGCATGTCCGAGGAAGCAGTGGCACATATTGCAACAATTGAAACAGACGTTTTGGAAACGATGGGTCCTAGAATATTTGCCTAGTCTAGCTCGACGCACGAAATGGCATAAGGAGGTCAGGCAAATAGAAGTAGGTGATGTGGCACTTATATGCGATGACAACAGTGCCAGAAATGAATGGAAACGAGGGCGAATTGTTCAAGTTTTCACAGCCTCTGATGGACAAGTCCGCTCAGCCGCGGTGCAAACGTCGACTGGAGTCATTAGGAGGCCAGCGTCAAAACTAGCTATACTGGACGTTAATGGTGAATCATCGTCACCTGACTCCGCTTCACGGGGGGTGGGATGTTAGAAATTAAGTGTAAAGTTTTTCCGCATAATTGTTTTCGAACATTTTTCTGTTTAATTGCTTTCAAATATTTTTTCTGTGTAATTGTTTGCCGAATTTTTTCATAAGAATTGTTTTCGGATTTTTTCCATTAATTGTTTACGAAAATTTTCCAATTAATTGCCAGCATGAAACATTTATGGTCCCGGCTGGGGAATTTGATTCCATGAATTCAGAATTTGTCCTCGCTCCCGAATAGCGGATTTTGTGCTTTGCTATGAGGAGCAAATTGTATATAATGGAGCGATGCAATCTGAAACTTGACATCTTGTGAAAGACAGCGGAATTGTGAGGATCGCCAGCCGGGAGCAATAAAATATTATTTTTATAACTCTCTCTTACATTTTAATAAAGTTAATTTAAATCTTTAAAAAAAACTCCCGTCTTCATATTTCGCGACAATGGTATTCCAAAGTTCCAAAGGTAAATTGTTCTACAAAGAGGAATCCGCCATAAATATTAATTTTGAAATTTAGATCCAATCAACTAAGGCTCCAGGCATCCGACCAGAGGCACGATTTTCATAAGTTTGCCCAATGCAGAAATGGATCTGTGCAAGCGAAAGTATTTTATTTAAAACTATTGCAAAGATTTTACAATTTTTCGAACCAGTTTCTCACTGATATTTGAAGCATGTATGTATGTACTAAGAATATAAAACAATAGCACTGAGAAAATGAGTAAAAAGGCGTGGAATATAAGTTGTCTCTATTAGGAAAAATCACGAGTTGGAGCGGTAAAAAAAAAAACTTTACCATCTTTACAAAAATATCACTCATTTCACATTTCCGAGAGATTCGTCTCAAGAAGTCTGTCTTCTAGCAACCGAACAGAATTTATTTTCTATTTTCCGTTGTAGGTGTTTCATATTCACTTTTATACAGAGTTGCCACACTGCAGAGACCTTTGCTCACACTCTTCCATGTGAAGTGTGCACTCTCCCAACCAAAACGAGAGCGAGCTTATTGTGTGCATGTGTATCGTAACGGTTTGTGTGATGGCGCCCGAAAGCGTGTGAAGTGGTGAATAAAGTGTGGATGTGTGATGGATACTTTTGGATTTTAGCGATTTCGCCAGTTTGCTCTGAGATACGAAACGAACCACGCAAGTTACTAACACTGCGATACTCAGCATTGAAGTATATACTTTTTAGTATTGTAGTTGCCACTGTTGTCTTCCTGCCTTTTGAGGGACAGAACGCTGCCTGCTACAATAAAATTTTAATGATTATGGTGTGATTCTATACGAATAATTTTATAAAAAATAAGAACTTAAATCTTAACAAAAACGTACGTCAATGCGAAACTAGTAAGAGCCATGAAGTCGCCATGTTTGCACAAGTGTGAAATTGTCCTGCAGCAAGGAAAGTGAGAAAATTTCCGTTCGGTTTTCCTACATAGCTAAAACGCTTCAATTCTGTATCTGTTTCCCGCACACCCACTGAAACACGGAAAGAATTCTAACGAGTGACAAAAAAATTCTAAACGGAACATTTTTCAAGAAAATATTTAAAAAGTGCATTTATTAATTAAGGAGGCTGCGTGCTGAAGCAAAACAAATTAAAATGGTAACGCAAATTGCTAATTATAAATTGCTTTCTTGTAATTTCTAAAGTGCATGTTTCACTTTCTTTTAAATATACACATTCATTTAAATAAAACCACAAAGGCGAGCAAATGCATATACCCTTCTCAAGCAATTCTATTGGCAATTGTAAAACAAAAGGATAACGACAGTGTTAAATAGTATTTTTAGTTGGTCTTTTGTTTTGCTTAAACTATTGTCGTAAATATGATGTAAGTCTCCCCCTGTTGGTAAAAGCGTAAAGGGAAAAGGGGTAGGCCAGTTTCGTCATTGTTCGCGACGCGTTTGCTTGTGAGACAAATGCTAAAGAGCGAAGATTTTTCTTGCATTAACAGGCAACAGCCAGGAACTACCTGCCTATACAACCGTCAAATGCCTCAACATCCCAAATCCACCCCGTCCACTCGTACCATCTAAGTTAGCAGCAATTGTAAATCGATATTGTGTGCACGGCTGAGTGTGTGAATGGGAGCTTGCGGCCGACCGACCGAGTGGCCCACTACTACACTGCTGTGGTGACTTTCGATGCCGACTCCTGACTCACTTTTGATTCTTGGTTCGCCTACCCCTCTGCGTTCCATCTATACCTCGAACAATTGATTTCCATTTTCTTGCTGTGCGGCAGAAGCTCGATTGAAAATACAAACGCACGCACACTCCCACGCACAAGCAAAATAAGAGCATCCAACCAACCCAAGTATTATCAAATAGAAGCAACCAAAAAAGAAAAACAAATACAAGCAAAGGGTAGCACATTCTTGGAATAAGCGAACTATCATGATTAATATAGTAAACAGGCAGTTAACATATGATGTCATTCCGCTTGCAGTCTGCCAAAGTGACTCCTTGAACCGAAATTCGTCTTAAGCCAGACAAATTGAAGGAGCTTTTTCCAAGAGCACTTGCCAAAACGAATCCATTTGATTTCAATGCAGTGGTACCGCAGAAACCGTTTTCCAGTAACAATGCGTAAGACAGACAGACTGGTTGTCAGCCAGCAAAGTTGAATGGCACAACATAGAAGCTGACTTTGTGGCTGGGGCACAAATGCCAGGAGGTGTCGAATTTCGCCTACCACTTCTTACCACGTTAATACGCTTGACTTGACTCCGCTTTGTGCTTACCAACCTCTGATTTTATTCGCATTGAAACACACATTGAAAAGAGCACTCTTGCGCACTTACAAATCTGTGCATACTTCCATTTTTGAATAAATTCATAAAGCCTTATAAGTCGCCTGTACGGAGTGATGCATGTAATTAATAAGCTCATAATTCGAGTCTTTAGTTAGCACATTTAATAAGAACTTTGCTTGTTCGAGTGCAAGCACCTCTTAAACTACTTTATTAAGTTCAAACACTGTTTTCCACTTTTTAATGCCGCTTAAACCGTTTCCTCCGATCCGTTTTGCCATCCACTCATTGGCTTTCTACTGCTATACCAGTAAGTTGTGGGGCTTGGCAAATAAGCAACGACAATCAACATTAGGGAAACAATCTTTGCAAATACTGCCATTGTCTGCGAATACACTGCAAAAGTTCGTACATGAGGTGTGCACAAAAGTCGTTTGCACCCTTTCAAACGCTATCAGTCGTAAGAACGAGAGATTTATTGGTAATTCTTTAACCAAACTTGCAGCTTTTACCTTACGTGTTGTGTATCTCAAGTAGGGACGACCTCAGAAAAAAGTATGCTAGGCCTTCTGCTAGATACCTTAGGCTCTCAACGGAATGGTCATGATTAAAAGAATACAGAAATACTATAAAATAAACTTAAAAAATTTCAGTAGGTGATTCTAAGTAATCAAAATAGGAAATCGTGAGTAAAAATACCTTCAAAAAGTCCTCGAAATTTGAAGAAAATTAAAATTCTTTCTAACATTGAATACCGGTCCAAGTTCTCAGTTTCATAAAACTATAACCAAGGCTTGCAAAACCCGGTATTCGTATGCATTGAAGGCTTCTGGAGTTTCCAACTTTCGTATTCGCAATTCGCATCTACTCATATCAGAGCATTATGGTGGAAGCCATACATTGCAAATTTCCTACAAATATATGTTCACTAGATACTGTATGATTTCACATATATGTACATGTTTTCCGTGCTCTGGTATAATGTAAATGTGCGAAAATATACAATTTTGCAATTATTCCTTCTCTTGTTTGGCCCTTAAAGCTTTCCAACGAATTGGATTTCATTGGTCATTTTTGAGTGGGTTCATTACTTTCTTTACTTTTCAGCGAGCTCTCATAGTTTTATAGTCGTGAATTCGATTGCCGTCTAGACCTTGACCACTTAATGTCCTTATGTTTTATAGACATAATTAATTCTACGGTAATATATTAATATTTTTTATTTGAGTATAAACTCTTACTCTATTGAGAAGTAGGTTAAGTATCCAACGGTTTTGCAGACAGTTCTACACTTGGAGCAAAGGGTGAATCACTAATATATAGGCAACTGTATAATATAGACAGGACCAATAAATGTTTGAGCTATCAATAAAGAATTCGTGTTTGCAATAATCGTGGCATATGCAAATTGAGTGTAATGAAAGCAAAATTCATCAAAACTGAAATGTATTTTCGGAATTGTAGATTGGCGCATGTCTTCGATGCAATGAACATTAAGAACATCGCTTATCAGTAAAACAGCTGAACACTAAAGAAGCGTTTGACATCTCTGTAAGCTCATTCTTTAATGCTGTAGCAAATGCTCGTAAAAACATAATTTTTGAAGGAAAATGGTACTGATCTTTACTCGTAAAGAAGGACAACTAATTGAATTCTGTACTGAATATATTTCTTGCAGATAATACGAAGGAGGACCAGAACCAGGCGGGCTCGTATGTGGAATATGGGATTGCTCTTCCTAATATACTACTGCGTTACAGTATACTCTGCCAAAGGAGATGAAAAATCCGAAGAAATCCTAAATTTGCAGGAGGATGAAGAAGTCGGTGAAAATCCAACTGAGCAAGTCGATAAGACCGACGACATGAGTACCACAGAAAGCTATTTAATGACAGAAGTACGGAATTAAGCGACCAATCAGCAAGAGTATGGTGTAAATTATAATTTCTTTCTTTCAGATAAATTTTGTTAGTTCGACCGAGCCATCATATACACCACACGCAGGTGCCGTACCGACATGGCGTCCAAGACGCGACAACTGCACTCCGCCTGCTATCGAACAGTTTCCTCAGCCACTAATGGGCAAATGGGCCAGGCAACATGGTGGCTTAATAATACACGTGCTAGTAGCTATATTCACTTTCTTTGGTTTGGCCATTGTGTGCGATGAATACTTCGTGGCTAGTTTGGACAGATTGTGTGAAGGTGCGTAGAGAACATCCCTCGGAATTAATGCAGAAATGTAATTTAATCCGTTGTCTGTTTGATACAGAATTGAAGCTGTCACCAGATGTGGCTGGTGCTACATTTATGGCCGCTGGAAGTTCAGCGCCTGAACTGGCGACTGTAGTCATCGGTGTGTTCTTCGCCAAAGACGACATTGGCATAAGCGGAGTTATCGGATCAGCTGTTTTCAATATCATGTTTGTGATATCTGTGTGTGCGCTCTGCTCGGGAACTGTATGCCAGCTGAATTGGTGGCCACTGGTACGTGACTGTTTCTTCTACTGTTTGTCCATACTTGTAATGCTGATAATTATTTTCAACGACGTGATATCTCGCGTAAGTAAACTTCGTTGAGGAGTTAGAATATGTTAAATAACTTCTGTTCTGCCAAACACAGTTCGAATCAGTGGTAATGCTGTTGTGCTACGTGCTCTATTGTGTCGCTTTGCATTTCAATACCGAATTGGAACGATGGGCCATGTCACTTAATCTTCCGATCAAGCTGCCAACCAAAGAGGAACAATCATCTTTAGTCACGTACAAAAATGTTCCTGATAATTCGTACACCCAAGGAATACAGCAACAAACCAGTCTCTCTCAAGATCCCACAGCAACTACTTCAGGATCCCAGCAGCAACAAGAAACCACTGATTACCAGAGTTACACTGATCCCAATTCCAGTTGGGATCCAAATGCGGCATGGGGGGATCAGCCGGCGAATCCTGTGGGAGTCAGTGCTAGAAATAGCCAGCCACCGGTCGATGATTGGGGAATGAGTCACGCAGGTCAAGCCCCAGCTCGTGGCCAAGGCCAGGAAAACATGGCTTACCAAACTGACCAACCAGAGGCTGTTGTCACACAAGCTGCTACAAATGCAGCAGATAGCAGCAAACCAGTTGTGGGTAAACCACAACCATCTGGTGTGGATTATTACAAATCAAGCGATAAGGCTAAAGAACCACGACCCAATCCCTTAGAACGACCGACGGAATGCGGACTTCCAGCGCTGATCGCTTGGTATATCGTTTATCCTATACATTTCCTTTGCCAGAAAACCATGCCAGACTGCCGAACAGAAAAGTTTCGCAACTGGTATCCGTTCACATTTGTTGTCTCAATGATATGGATTTCCTTCTACTCCTACTTTATGGTCTGGATGATCACTGTCATCGGTTCAACACTGGCCATACCCGATACAGTCATGGGTCTGACATTTGTTGCTGCTGGCGTTTCTGTGCCCGATGCCCTAAGCTCAATAGCTGTTATCAAAGAGGGGTTTGGTGATATGGCCGTCTCGAATGCAATTGGCTCGAATGTCTTTGATATCCTAGTGTGCTTAGGTCTTCCGTGGTTCATTCAAACAGCTATAATTAAGCCGGGCTCGCACGTCAATGTTATATCTAAGGGTATGTACCATACTTACACATACACATATATGACTATTGCATAAGCAGCGGTCCAAAATTAACGACATATTGAGATGGATAGCAAAGTTTGGTGGGATTCCTGCTGAAGAAATATCCAATATGTATTTGCGAGTGTATAAGGAAGCTTGAGTTATTTCATATCATTTAACGTATGCATGCAATAAGTGTGTACTCGTAGTTGGTGGTCATTAGTGTGGCCTGCTACAAAATTGTTAAAAAAAAATTTTCATTACAGGGTTGGCTTACTCCACATTGTCGCTGTTTTCTACAGTTGTATTTTTGCTCGTATCAACACATCTTAATGGATGGAAGCTAGACAAGCGTCTCGGCATCGTACTCATGCTCTGGTATCTGTTCTTCATTACATTGGCATCTCTCTACGAACTAAATGTGTTCGGATACATGAACCCACCGGAATGTACAAGTACGTGATTGCCATGTAGACAATATTGCACACAATATCACTAAATGGACTTTACCTTTACTTTACTTTTAGGTGATTATTAAATACGCTAAGGGCAGGTCGAACGCAGTGCTCGTAGAAATCTGCGCAATTATTACATATTTTGAGTTGACTCATCAATGTAAGTAAAGGGCAAACAGACAGACGGACAAACGGACCGACATATTCAAGACCGGATGAAGAAGTTCGATATCCTGCATTTTGCTAGCGGAATGTGGGCTTTGCGTTCAGAGTAAAGCTTTTAAACCGTATAACCAGCGTGTTGTTTCGATTTATTTACATACTCGCACGGACGAATAGCACATAAGAACAAACAAAGAAAAACCAAAAGACATTTCAAAGGATTTATTATAGAATATATAAATTATATAAATAGAGAAAGTAAAGTAAATAATACTCAGTACCATATTGTAGCATTTTACATTTTTACATTGCACGGAACAATTGGAAAACCAATAAACAAAGAAGCAAGCAAAAGACATTGCAACAACCAACATTTTGAAAAATAGATAGGTCGAATTAGTTAACTTAATGATCGAAAGAGAACACAATTAGTATGAGCATGAGCATTTAAGAGCACCCATCTAATATATCTGTGTACCGGTACATCATGGGTACTCTTCGCATTAATTAAACAGCAATGTGGATAGATCATTTTTTAAATTAGCAACCAAACGATGTAGACATACCGTAATTAGTAGTTATGAACTTAGTTGTGAAAATCAGGTTAGGACAACATTGCACATAATTAATTTTGAATCTGAAACACTTACGGACTTGCAGACAGGTAATAAAGAGACAAGGTTTCGGTTTGTATAAGAAACAAATGATGGAAAACAATTTTATTAACGTAATACGCAACGAATTTTCATTTAAAAATGCATATTTTCGAATATATTTCTTATAAAGAAGATCTTTGGAATTGCCAGTCCAAACCAAAATTATTCAAGACTTTTCGTTCACGCGCAGAGAATGCGAAAATTTCACTAAGCAGCATTATTGGAAGTTTCTCATAGGCGCTGAGAACATAAGAGTATTCCTTCTGAAGTATTTAACCACAAACTAGCATTTTCTAGTTCTAACCTTCCACTTTCTAATCTGGCAATTTAAGAGTTTTCCTTCAATATTAATAATTATGTAATAGTAAAATTATTTGTCAGAACTCAGACACACATTTTTATAATTGTTTTTATAAATAAATAAGAAATTTTATTGTTAATTTTTTATTATATGTTGTATAAAAGTAAATAGTCAATTTTTATGTAAATACATGCATATTTGTAGCGAAGTCAATTCTTTTAAAAACAAAAATAAAAAAAGATATACGAGTATTTAAAAATCAACAAAGAAGAAGTTAACGCTTTAATAAATTATGCGTAATTAATTTGGTCAATTCACTCAACACGTATACAAATATTATGAAGAAGTTATAAAAATTTATTTATATTAATTCAAAACAAAATGGAAAATGTGGAAAAGTTTATAACATTATATTAATTATAAATAATTTAGTTAATTGTGTAAATTAAATTGAAACAATAATTAAGTTAAAAAGAATTTACTAATAGTTTTACACATATGTATATTCATTCGAATACGATGTTATATACGAGTATATAAACATTCATACACATATGTATACTCCCGCGTTTACTTCAATATATATATATATATATATATATATATATATATATATATATATATATATATATATATATATATATACATATATATATTTATATATATATATATATATATATATATATATTTATATATATATATATATATATATATATATATTTATATATATATATATATATATATATATATTTATATATATATATATATATATATATATATATATATATATATATATAGCCTGCATACGCATATATAGATTCTTATGCATATACTCGTATATAGTTATAAATAATATGCTCATAGATACAAGTAAATAGCAGGGGCGAAAGCAATCAGTTCACGTACTACTTGTACCGCTTTCATGTGCTGTTAGGTCTAATCTTAGTCAATCAGTAATTCATGGATCCAATTTCGATATCAATATGAACATCAACATTATCACTTCATCATCGGAAAGATCATACGTACTTTATAATACATTTAGCTTTTACTCTCAAACATATTCTAGTTCCAAGAAAACGACTCTTCCTTACTTACTCCAAGTTGTACACTTCAGTTGAACCAAGCAGAACGGCCAATAATGGTATCAATTTCCCAATTTAATCAACTACCTAGAAATAACAAAAAATTATGATTTATTTATTTTTACGACTAATATCATGGTTTTTAACAATGATTTTTTATATAATCATAACAGCATAAAAACATATAATGGAAAATAAACACGTTAACGATTGCAATAAAGTATTTTTCAAATTAAACCATCTTTAGCGTTCAATATAAAATTAATAAAAATTAAATAAAACAATTCAAGAATTTACTGCTATAACAATTTGATTTCCACTTTTCCAACTCGTTACTTTTACTGAATGAAACTTAAATTTTATGTAAAACAAATTCATATAAAAGTACATACACGTATATACATACACATATATATAAAAGATACAAATTATTGTATAATGTTTATTGTTGATGTTATGTTAGTTTAAATAAAGGTCAATCATTAAAGCTTGTACTTATCAATTCTAGAAACAAACCATTATCAAGGAAGTTATATGTAATAATTTTGAAACATTCGGATTCAAATTAATCCATACGTAAAAATCGAATATAGATAATACTCTGGCCAGAATAACAAACGAATGACTGGCAGACATTCGGGCAAACCACATCCCGACCGGGTCCATTTTAATTATGCTCTTCATATCGGTGGTCAACAGAGTGAATATATTATATATTTATATGTACAAATTTTGATTATTTTTTTGAAAAGTAAGTATCGGTCCGATCACTGTATGATGCGGCCTCTGACGTAAACAAGCGGGGCAATGTCAATAAGGAAAATAAGAATCACAACAATATCGATATCAGAAATACATAAATAAATCGCTGCTGATAATAGAAAAAAAGTTTTGCGGAATAAAAAGAAATATGTTTCTATGAGTAAAACCAAATAAAAGTTTAGTTATGAGTATTGCATGTGCTTTCGAAAAATCTATTTTTGAATAAGGTCGTGTTTTTTGTAAAAGAATGGAGAGGACTACTAGCTTCCCATCACTGGAAAATTGTACTGTAAAGACAAAACTCTAAAATGAAACTTAGATCGTAGTAGACCATGAGTAGTACACTTGCATATTACAGATTTACATGCCGTATCTACGCTAGACTTTTTCTATTAAATTTTTTATTTTTAATTGCAAGAAATTCTGCAATTCCAAATTCAACATTCGTTTAAAAAATATAGTTTTACCTAGAAGTAAACACGAAATGCCCTTATAACTCTGAACACATTGACCCAAATATTTGAATTTCCTAGACTGTTTACATTACGGCATTCAGTATTATGAAATTGAATACAGCGATAATGCAAAATGTCATACTCATATATCTGAGTTCGATATACTGTTTTACCTACATATGTATGTACATACATACATGTTATATATGCCTAAAATTGTTGGATATGAATAGTTTCAGTGCCATAGCTACTACAAGTACAACACTACACGGAATGTGACGCGGAGGCACAAGCTGAATTCTTCTGGCACCACCTACATTACGTACGGAAAGAAATTCTTTTTGAATAGAGTCCCCAAAAAAAGGATATATGTATGTATGTAGATGTAAGTAAGTACATATACATACATATGCATATAGACGCATTCGCATTTAGTTAACGCAATCAATGTTGGTTTGATTTAGGCTCTCTCTACCTATTATCAATGATGCTACGATGAACTTTTGTCGTTTTTTCCCTGTTACAATGATATATGTATGTATGTATGTACATATGTATGTATGCTTCTGATATGGTTATATCCTTGCAGGATCATAAATTGACTTCCAATTTACAGAATTGTACACAAATTAACAATAAAAACACATACATTGTATGTACATACAAAAAATTAGTTGAAAAGGACTTCTTCTGACAAAAGTTGTGAAAAAAGACTTAAAACGAACCAACCCATCGACAGATCCATACATTTATATACTATAAAACTGAGCACATGCACTTTATAGAGAGTATTTGACTCAACTCAATTGATTATTAACATTTTTTCCTTCGCTCATTTTTATCTGGAATTTGACTTTTAAGTTTATGCTCTACTCAGCCACGAAGCAAAGCTTTTCCAAATTCTTGTTAGCTTTCAGTTTTTGTAGGTTACTGTTTCTTCTTAGTTCATTTCCAACTGTCGAACCGAATGTTTCGGTGTTTAACGAGTTCCGAGAAAAGGGCGCACGGAATAAACGGGCGCTGTCTACGACATAGGCACTGCCAGACAGATTGGTGTAGACACAAATTGAAGCGTAAAACAGTTTAAAATTGCTTATCGCGTTATCAACGTAAGTTATTCCCGGAAGTGTAATCCATGAGGCATAGGTTTAAGTTATTGTCAGTTTGTAAAGTCGCCGTATATAGCAATTATCTAGAAACATTTACAGACATTTTTGCACTTATGATTATGTAACGAAATTTTTTTGCAATAATTTCGGTCTAGTTAATTCACGTCAATTTTGATGGATGCACAAATAAAACTTCAGCTCAAAACTGGTTTTATACAGAGCAGAGACGAAATGAAACTCTTAAAAGTAAAAAGGCCTTTTGGATTATTGCATACTTAACATGGAGTCCAAACCAAGAGGCGATAAGTGCTCAGTCGCTTTACTGATAACAGCTGAGCTAAAGACAACAACTAAAACTAATAAATCGCTAGAAATATGTAGATTATTGTGAATACCTACATATGTATACTTTTTGTTTCTGTATATACATATGTACATATGTAGGTTCGAGTATATACGTACATATGTATGAAGTGTGCATCAAAAGTCAGTCAACTTTATATACACGAATTGTATTTAACCTTGTGGACATCCCCGCACCATCCATTTGTAGAATTCAATTTGAATAAATTTAATTAATTTATTGCCAAACTTGAGCTGATATAAACTGTTTGTGTATTCTACTTTAAGGTACTTCAAGTCATACACAATCACATTTACACACAGCGGAAAGAAAAATGTCGTCTCCGGGCAGAATCGATATTGAACAGCCAAAATATGATCAAAGCACATATATAAATCGTGCAAAGCATTTCTTTCTGCTAACGAACCCGTTAAACTTGCTGGCGTCAAATGAAGAACTCGAGAAAGCTCGTCGAATCATACACGACTATCGAGCAAAAAAGGACACATCAAATGTGTCGCTGGAAGAACTTTGGCGCGCCAAATACCTTTACGATTCCGCATTTCACCCAGAGACCGGAGAAAAGTCTCTGATTATAGGCAGGATGTCAGCACAAGTACCAATGAACACTCTCATCACAGGCTGTAAGTTATTTTATGACCAAAATATTTGTGTGTTAATTTTATTTAGTTTATGTACATATATCCATATCCGCAGTTATATTCATATATCATATGTACCCATAAACAAACTCAAAAGCATAGAAAAGCACACACTCAAGTTTCTTGCAGAGGTTATTGAGTTTTATGTTTGGTTTGAGGCAATTTAATGTTGCGCACACAATCTTCGTTCAGTATACTTATACAGGGTGAACCTGAAGCATATGGATGCTCCATTGGTGATAATAATTGTTATAATAACTTACACAATTAACTTTTATTACCTCGCAGTACGATCGAAGAATAATTTTAAGTGTTTTTAATACTACTCGAAGATATGGAATTAAAAACATTTTTAATATATTTTATTTTAGGTATGTTATCGTTCTACAAAACCACACCGGCAGTGGTCTTTTGGCAGTGGGTCAATCAAACTTTTAATGCTGTGGTTAACTACACAAACCGATCTGGCTCCACACCAATATCCAAAGAGTAAGTTTACCTTCGCCTATTTAACTGCAGTGATAAATAAAGAGTATTGTGGGACTTGGATTGCAGCTACTCGAGCCCTTCAAAGCGTACAGGTTTTCTTTAATTCTGCCATACATCTATATCCAACAAAAACTAGTTTCATAAACCGCAGAATCTACCAATTAAATGGAGATTTTTAATCAAAAGTACCGATTAATCGGCTACACGCCACGCAAAACACCAGACAACCTAAGAAATATACTGGAATCCAGAACAAACCCAGCGAGCATTTACTCGTTGTCTGTATATATGTATGTGGGAACAGCAAATCGAAGTTAAAGCGACCAAACTATTTCTTAGCGGAGATGAAAAAAGCAAAGTGAATCGAATATATTATGATGAAGTAATCATGTAATAGTCCTGTGGTACTTAAAAGGGTTCAAGGGCTAATATATTTATATATGTATTAAATTTGGTTTCACTAGGCTTCAGAATACAGACCAAATGTAATAAATACCAAGTGTTATGAGATTTAAAATTTATTCACAATACAATTTTTCCTAGTCTCTTTCTCTCTATCTCTTTCTATATCCATTTAAAAATGGATTTCATTTTGATTGTATTTAGCTACCACTTGTTATTTATTCTATATTGGTCCAAACTATGCCAAAATTATTACCACATAAATGCCTCCGAATGCGGCGATCTAGGAATGATGGATTTGGGATGATGATGGTGTTGAGTCAAAATTAAAACTAGCACATTGAAAAAAAACAGCATAAGAAACAAAACTACTCTCTTTGAACGGCACTTTTGTATGCGTTTACCTTGAAATGATTTTGCTATGGTCAAGGCAAAATTATGTATATGTTATTGAATACCAAAGACATTTAATCCTAATATGCTTATTTTCAGACAACTTTTGACATCTTATGTCCTAGCAACTAGTGGAGCTCTCACTACAGCACTTTCGCTGAATAGGCTTGTGAAGGCAAGTTAGTTATCTCTATTAATTTATACTAAATATTTTCAAATTTATTTTTATTAATTATTGTGATCCCTACTGTCTAATTATATGATTAGAATTTAAATCCGCTCATAGGAAGATTGGTTCCACTGGCAGCTGTAGCTGCAGCTAATTGCATTAATGTACCTATGATGCGTCTGCAGTAAGTGCTTGTCGGATTTACCATATTTCTTTCTTCACATTAAGAAACTTTAAATTCCAGAGAATTAAAGAACGGTGTAACTTTGTTAGATGAGAAAAACAATGAAATAGGCATCTCTAAGAAGGCGGCAGCTGTAGGCATCACAGCCGTTGTGGCCAGCCGAATTGCAATGGCTTCACCGGGCATGTGTAAGTTGAAAATTATAAGTGAAATAATTGATGATTTAAAAAAATGTAATTGTTTGTTATAAAAATTTCGTTATGTTTTTACTTGCACATACACATATATAGTTTTGACGCCTGTACTTATACAGATTCTGGAAAAACGTGGACTTTTAAAAAGATTCCCCAAGGCTAGCGCCCCTATTCAAACACTGTTCTGTGGTTTTGTTTTGATATTTGCCACACCGCTAGGCTGTGCATTCTTCAGCCAACGTGCTTCAATAAAAGTAAGCAACCTTATTCTAAATTTAAAGCAACAAATATATTATGTTCCTTATTTGTTTAGGTCTCAAGTCTGGAGCAAGAAGTCCAGGAGAATCTTAAGAAAAATAATTCCGACCTTACCGAGGTTTGGTTCAACAAAGGATTATAAGGTGTTCCGTTGATTACAATCCTCACTTTATTGGACAATAATATACAATTTAAATATTGAATTTTTTTTTTGTTTAACCTACTTGTGTCTCGGATACATGCCATTATCACATTTGTTGCATTTACTACGCATTTTTTCTTCTCTTAATATAAGAACAGAACCTTTTCAATTCAGGGTAATTTTGACTTCTGAACTAAAATACCTCATTTAGGAATTTATCCTACTGTCATATTTTATTTTTTAAGTTACATATGTTATGAAAGTACTTTTAAGTAGTCGTTCATTATGCAAAATAAAATGTGTATAAAACAACATAAGTATTCCATGCTAGAATAATTTATATGAGAATGCAATTCATTTTGACAAATTTAGCGACAAATAACCACTATGCTGTTTATAAAAACTCGCCTGAAATAGATAATCTTTGGATATTTTACGTACGTATATATGTAAGATAATTTTTTGTTTTCTTTATACTCAATACCTATATTCTCGAATAATATGTATGAGCGGTCGGCATAGTACGATGGCGTGACAGAGCCGTATGCACATACACGTGATATTTACAAATAATGCTTTGAACACAACGATAAAATTTTTATGAAAAATAACTAGCTGCACTCCGTTTTGACGTTTAGAATAGCTACAAATTCCACGGTACTGGTTGGTTTGAAAACTGGCATCACAGTGCCACTGAACCGTAATGTCTTCGAATCATGTCATCTGCTGGATGGATTCGAAAATTTAATTTTATGAACATATCGAATATGGAAGTTAATTGGAAATTAGAATATTGTATATGCTTTTAGCATTTCAATGATTCAAATGATTTTTAAACTCACTGTAGATTTAATTTGAGTGAATAAATAAAATTGATGAAAGCATACATATAGAGTTGTATACATTGTTTAAAAATGACAGCTGACCGTACTCGTGCGAGAGAGAAACAAAGTGTCAAAGAAATTGTCAGAAAAAAGGTTTAATATATATTTAGTTATATTTATTGTGATTATTCAGTAACGAGAGAAATTTTGTGGAAGAATTGTGGAATGTTTTATTTTTAAGAGAAACGTTTTATTTGTTTTTTGCGACGGGATTGCGGACTGCGTTCTTCAGCACGCAACATGAATATTGACGACTATGAATCGCTGCCGACGACCAGCGTGGCCATTAATATGACCGCCGGTGCCATTGCGGGTGTACTTGAGCATTGCATAATGTATCCGCTCGACTCCGTCAAGGTGAGTACGCTAGAAGCGTGTGTCCAGAATAGATTGCAGTTGCAGCTGTGAACAGGGTTTATGGTTCATAACCTCACATATGCCGTGATGTAATTTCGTCCACTTTATTCATCATTAATCGTACTTTTTAATAATTTCCTTCATTCATAATTCAGTTAGTATGCGAACATCAGTTTCCTAATTAGGGAACATCATTTCGACGAACATACGATGATAAATTACTAACTCCTCTGACTTACGGCAACAACGGTGCGCAATACCTCTTATCTCTGTTTATCCATTTCCAGAGGCGGCATGGCATGCATATAAAGATTTACACATTGTTGAGTATGCGATAATCTTATCGCCATGTTTCTGTTATATTTTCGTTTATCATGTTTAATTTTTGCATCAGCTTTACCTAAAATTTCTTTGGTTGTAAATTTTGCTACAAACAATTACTATAATTTCCATATTCGCAACATTTGCCTCAAACCGTTCAAAGGTTTTATGTTACATGGCGGAGGGGCTATAGGAGAAATTTGATCAGATATCATGTGTCAAAACACGGCATGGAAGAAATTTATTGAATATGTATATTTCATTTGTGCCAGAACTCCAATGAATGGAAAATCGAGTGCGACAATTATAGTTCGCCTGGCATATACGTGAACAAAGTGTTAAATAATGCCGAACTATCGCCATACCTCAAACTTATCAATTATTCAATTAAGGGGAAATACGCCCTCCCCGTTATATGTACTCTGTTGCGATCAAGCATTGTGGAATAATTGATTTTGAAGTGTATTTATACACTAAACTACATGAAGGTTGTGTCATTATTTGAGTATGTATGAGAGTGCGTGACGAAGAAAGAATTATGAGCAAGATGGGGCATTCTTAGCGTAATTGGCTTTGTAGTATGCATTCAGAAAATTGGTGTTTACGAAGATAATCACTCCAAATATTCTTACAATTATTTTAATGCAAGAAAGAAATTATTAAAAAGTTTTTTGTTGATTTTTTAATGCAATATTTATATTTGTTTTGCAAAATGTTTATATCTTGCATTTGAATTCAATATGTTTTAAATTGATTTAGTTAAGAGAAGCTTAACGTAATATCAGTCTATGCGCTTGTTCACTACTAGCATTCAAGAATATATAGATTTTTGTGTGTGTTGGTTTATGTTTCATACAATTTAAAGTAGGTAATTTCATTCACCCCTCACGGGGATTTTTTTCAAAATACCATGAATGCATTAATATGTATATGGAACGGACAAATTGTGCTTACCATTGTTTTGCGTTTCAACCAAAGTATGATTTTTTTATCCTGTTTATGACGCTATTGTCGTGTTTTGAAGTACTGAATGTTATTTTGAATATTAAAATGATCTATTTTATATTTTTAGACGCGAATGCAGAGCTTACTACCAACCGCATCGGGCTCCAATATCACTGCAACACTTCAGAACATGATAAAGAAAGAAGGGCTTTTAAGGTAAAATCGTTTATGCCAACAAAATATATTTTTGTAAAATTATTTTCCTATTGCTCAGACCAATTCGCGGTGTTACTGCAGTGGTTGCTGGGGCTGGTCCCGCTCACGCACTTTATTTTGCGTCCTACGAGATGACAAAAGAATTACTGGCTAAGGTCACCACTCATAATAATTTAAACTACAGTAAGTAATTTAAACTACAATAAGTGAAGTTGATATCCCTATAGTCATACACTTGTGCATGGAATGGAGCGAAAATCATCCGTTCGGTTGCATCCATGATGAAAGCTGATTACATTATTTAATGAACTGTTCAGATTTGTAATAACTTTTCTCTACACAGTGGTATCTGGCGTAACCGCAACTCTCATTCACGACGCAGTTTCAAATCCTACAGATGTGATTAAACAGCGCATGCAGATGTACAATTCCCCTTATAGATCAGTCATTGCTTGTATGAAAGACATCTATAAAAATGAGGGCTTCAAAGCTTTCTATCGCTCCTATTCCACGCAGTTGGTGATGAACATACCAAATCAAACCATACACTTTGCCACATATGAGTTTTTCCAGAATAAGGTTGTATTTGATAGTCTTGCTGGGCTTTTGTGACCTCCAAATATATTTATTTAACATTTGCAGTTGAATCAGGAACGAAAGTATAACCCGCCCGTACACGTAATAGCTGGTGGCGCCGCTGGAGCATGTGCGGCTGCAATTACCACGCCGTTAGATGTCGTGAAAACCCTGTTAAATACTCAGGAGACTGGGTTCACTAAGGGTATGGCGGAAGCTATTCGACAGGTGAGTGGAGTGCAATGAAAACAAAAATCAATTGATGCGATTGGAATGTGTGCGTACATGTATTCAAGCGTTCAAGTGTCTCTTATTTTAGAAAGCTTTGAATTTCGATTTTTACAAATTACGTCACTGCAACCATTGCCTTATTGTATCTTTAGATTAATTCTAATAACTTCGAATTGGATAATTATTGTAAATTTTTTTTGTCAGATTTATGCAGTCGCTGGTCCCAAAGGTTTTTTCAAGGGCCTAACAGCGAGAGTCCTCTACTCGATGCCGGCAACTGCCATTTGTTGGTCGACATATGAATTCTTTAAATTTTACCTATGTGGCCTCGACCGCGATCAGTATAAGTCATCAATTACTGGAAAGAGTTTACTCCAGCCACGAGAAACCAGCTACACGCCGGTTTCCAATATAGTCGATGCAGATCAGAGCATACCGACCGTGCATGCAGCTGCATATTTGGTGCCAACCTCATCAGATACCGTATCATCCGATGCGGCAACATTAGAAACCTCACCTTCACTCCCATCATTACCTGCGCCTCCCCCCACGGCTGGCTCAATCAAAACTGTTTGTGAACTGTCGAGCAGTGCGGCGTCGCCTACACTGAACTTGCACACAAGGCACTCGGATGTTAAGAGCCCCTTTGATCGGGGATTCTCCAGTCATTAATTTAAAGTAACGTCACGTACAGAAGTAGAAGAGTATTTTATTATCTCAAGAGCGGCTCAATTTGAGAAACAACTTTGTCATCATTATGTCAAGCACACAAACACACTGTTTGGCATAACAATAGTGCACAAAAAATTCCGCATACACACACACACACACACACACACACCCACCCACATCAACACAATTGTCTTTGCAACTCTCTTCGCAATTAAAATTAAAATTCCAAGCGCGATGGTGAGGAAACTCACGAAATGTAATAAATTTTATGTATAAATATTTTTATCAATTATAATATATATATAAACTATTATGTGTTAATTATTATTGTACACAACAAAGTTTTTGAAAGGAAACAATTTGTAATGAAACTACAAACGCAGCACTGGCTAAGTTTTATCCCTGCATTCAAGATCAAGCAACGTTGATCGTGAAATGGTGGAGAAGGTGATTAAGATTATAATGAATGAAATTGTTATTATTTAAATTATGTTATTTTAGTGTATGCTCTAAATCCTTATATTTTACTATAACTGTTATTATTAAAACTCTTGTAATATACACGTATAAATATAAACTGTTTTATGTTAAACATGACATGCTATATGAATGTAATTTGTAAATGGGCAAGGTGGGTTTAGTCGGTTGCTGAAATACTAAAATTAAATTTGAATTATGATTTAATGTGTAGTATGTCAATGTTAATATTTTATAACAAAGGAATTTGATGAAAACAGTTTCTTTGTTTATTTAATAATCTAAGAAGAAATGAACTAAAATAAAGCCTCAACACGAGTAATAAACATGTCAACACACAAAATATGTTTTATATAATTGAGTCCATGCCTCTGCGTCTTGTTCTGTGACTGAGGATTGGTCGGGGTTTATAGAGTTCTTCGCTGTTATATCGTTGCTGGCTCATTTTGTTAATAGAGGTGTTCCGGAATTCCGTGTCTTGGTATTTTTTGGAATCGACTGAAAATTAATAAATATAAATTGGGATGCGTGCTAATATTTATAAGTTATGCAATTGCAGAAAATCGATGAGAGAGTGATACGAGTATTTGAACTAATGAGGGCGAGGCGAGTTGACATTCTCTTAACCGGCGCTTCAGTCTAGAGATATACTAAAATGATACATCTAAAATAGGTTATTCTAACATGACTCTGATGTTATGTACGCATGGAATGCTTTTAGTTCTGAATGATAATCTAAAACGGATATGTAGAGTAAATAGATATTAATATTAACAATACTTTGAGTTGAGCAAATGATACTTTAACAAATTAACAAAGCAAAACAACAACACTCATTGAACATAATAGGATGGGACGACTTCAACAAATTTCAAATAATAAATGCCACAAGTTCGAAAAATATAGTACAAAAACAAATGTACGATTATGTATATGAAAATACCATCGTAAAATCCAGCAACTACTTACGATCGTTTCTATAAAGCATTTCGTTCTCTTTGGAGTTCACGCTAGCGTCGGAGAGTGTGGGCGATGTTTTGTCGCAGCTCTCGTTGCGCTTAAATCGCTTTTGCGGCGTCTTCTCAAAGTCGTCCTTGAATTTTTGAATGCAGTCCAGAAGCAACGAAGCTTCAGCAGAATTTCGATTCCGTTTGTAGCTCGACTGTTGCATAAAGTCCTCGCATATGCGATGCTTTTCGTTTAGAGGCTCAAAGTCGTCCTTCGGACTGCTGTAACGCAAACTGTTCAGAACCTCTTTAACAGCTGTTTCAGCCTCATCGAGCAGTTTTACACGAGCTGTAAATTGGTCGTCGATTTCCTCGAAATATAAGAGGTCATCATTTCCAGGTTTCTCCTGGCCGTTTACAGGTATTGACGATTCATATGTGAATCTGGAGCTGACGAGAACATGTTTCGCACGTGATGTTGTATCTAGTTCAATAAAATTTGTAGTGGGATTTTCGAGTAAATCGTTTAAAATCACCACATTGCGATGTTGCTGCTTGTACTGGTTACCACTTTCATCATTTTGTGCACATACACCTGCATTTATTAAAGTGATATAGAAACAAAAACTGCAATAAAATATAAGTAAAAAACCATTAAAATCACCACTTTGCGAAGATTTTAGTGCGTTTCCTTCGCCTGATTTGGATGTGTCATTTGACCTTTGAAATCTTCCGGAGCCAGTCCCATTGCCTTTGTTGTCATCATTGGAGTCAGTAGACTTGCGCCTATACAGTTTATCCTTTGACTCGTTGTGATCATCCTTTGGTCTCACAGACTTTTTTTGACCTTTCTTAGACCCAGTCGCTCCACAACGATCACGAACCTTATTGGAATTCGAATTAGAAGAGTTGCCCTTCTTCTCATTTGCGTATTTATCGCGCTTTAAGTCGTTAGCCTCAGAGCGGCTAGAGGAACAAGAAGACGAGGTCGTGTAATGTCTCGAATATACCGACCGTTTGTCACTTTTACTTTTATAAGATTCCGAAATTTTACTCCTAACACTAATATGTTTAGAACGGCTGGAGGAAGATTTACTTTTGCTATGACTGTCTCTACTCCTCTCCCTATCCTTGCTTCTTCGTCTATCCTTTTCATAGGATCGTCGGCTCTCCCCTGAATGCCTTTTGTGACGCGACGAAGATGATAAATGCTTTGTACTTTCGGTCTTATCCCCCCGTAATAATACAGCATTGATTTCATTGGTAACAACTAAAGACTGCTCTGGAGTTTCATCCTGAAACTGGACTTTACCTTTTTTCAAACTATCCATTTGAGCTGATCTCATATCTTCCAATGAGGAACCAAAAGAGCTCTCATTAACAATTGGGGTTTGAATTGTTTCTACATTAAGCTTGGTAAACTGAAACGAATTATTCGGATTTCCAATTTTCTCTATTTTTTCCCTACCCCCAGTTATAGGTGCCTTGTGATCTCCGATTTCCGTCTGTTCCTCAACAGTAGATGCAGACATCAAATTCGTTTTCCGCTCAGTACCTGAAAAATGTGATTCTAGAACCTTATTAATTATAAAACTTAGGAATAGCCTACCTTCAAATTTGATTTCGTCCTTCTTAATATCGAAATGCAGTTCGGAAACATTTTCCCCTTTCGTCTCACTGGAATTTTCGTTAAAATTCGGCATCTGCGCTTCTTCGGAGATGTTTACTGCCACATTTTCCACGGACTGGTTTTCAGCTTGGATGGTGTTTTCACCAAAATCTTGCGTGAGAGTTACTCCTGATATCCTACTATTACTAGACACCTGCGATAATTGGGATTCTTGGGCCTGAGAAGCCACTGCATCTAACGAACGACTAATTTCTTTTTCTGAGTCCATTAACTCTGTGTTTACGGATACGGACGTGTCTTGTGTTTCTGCATCAAGAAGTTGTGCTTCAGTTCCACCGCGCGAGGCAGTGTCGTTGACCTCCGTACCCGGGGGAACGCTTGGTGCTCGCGGATAAGTTCCATCCATATTGGTTTTGTTTGGGCAATGCTTTACAGTATTATCGACTTCAATTTCCTTTTCAAATGGACTTCCGTACTTTACCAACGGCTCAAAAGGAGGAGATTCCTCATCATCCTCAATTTTCTCGTCAGCATATTGGGTAAGTTCCTTGAACTCCAATTTCCTGTCTGAGTCGGGACTTATCTGTTCCAAATCTGTAGGTAAAAGACTTGCTGTTTCCACTATTATTGGGGGAGGAGCACCTATAGGGAAAGGGGGAAGCGGATGCATAAGGGTTGGTGGTTCACAAATATTTTTTGTAGGTGGCATAGGAATGCCCACATATTTGTATGCAATCTCCTCGATTCTAGGTTGAAACACAACTCCTATTTTCGGATTAACCACTTGGTCCACAATACGTTCTACACCGACGTCCAGAAATCCAGACCTAAAATAAAAAATGTAATTAATTTCCAAATGGGCTTATCAGCAATCTACGTACTCAACCAAGTGCTTCCTTAGTTTTTCTCGAAGTTGATTTTTGTTTGTTTCTGGAGTCCAGCGTTGGTCTGATAGAAACTTATTCACAGTGTTTTCAACACGCTGTCGCAAGTTCTGATAAGCGGGCTTAGTGTCGACATCAGATATTGAATCCTTCCTAAATTCATCGAAAACGCCTTGAGATTTAACTTCGTGCACAATATTATCCACTAGCTGTGGATCAACCTGGGAGCTCATATTAGGAGCTTCTAATTGTAAAAATCAATTGATTTTCCTTTTTGTAAAACGTTTAGGGCATTGTAAGTAGACAGCAGATCCTGTATATAAGACTAATAATCTGTTGGATTATTTACCAATAAAGATGTTTTGGGATGTAAAATTGGTCCGCTACTCTATATTAGTTTCTCTTACTCTTAAAAATTACCGAACTGTCTGAAAATTGAAATAAATGCTTCTATTTTAACTTAATATGCCTCACTAAGATCAGTATTTATATGTTGAATGAACACCTTTCAGTTAAGCCGCGTCATATGTGTAAGGGCCAATAAAACGTGTTGTCCTTGAAAACTTATAATAATAATTAAAATATAAACAACCTCCAAAATGGTAGAAGACAGACCCATCATATATCGAAGTTATGCCTTTTAACTAATAAGAATAATTTTTGATATTAGATATTTTTTTCATTTTTTACGATCCTCATATGGTTAAAAGTCAGTAATTGATATAAAACTTATCTATGTATGTATATAGGTTAGTCGGACAATTTAGTTTCAGAACCAGACTGTGGTTTGCCAGATGCTGACAGAAATGAACCTCTATGGTTTGTGGAAAATAACATAATTTCCACCTGTTCTCAGAATATTTTGAATCAGCATCTGATGGATTCGTTTGACAATTGAACAATTTCTTCGCAAATAGTGACTAACTGAATTTAATTACAGTCCCAATAGGACCAAAAAAACAGTATTCTGAATTTGCAGGTCCTTTTATTCCAAAGGTGGTACAATTTTGGAGTCTCAGGTGATTTATATTGTACCAGCCATATTGTTTACTGTTCCAACGACTGAGGGCAACTTCTGCGATTTTTTTAGAGAATAATCAATAATTTTCAAATAATGAAGAGATCTTAAATACTTTATATGTTCCATACATAAGAACAAGTTCACTTTGAAAAAAAATTGTTTTTTTATAATGCAAACTTACAACCAAAGAATACCTTTGCTTACAACTGATATGTTAACAAAACTGTTGCAAAATTCTTATTAATTTTAATCGAATTAACTAAACTTGATAGCTTTTTGTGTGGAATCAGATATAAAATAAACAAAATAAAACGTCATATAAGTCGTTTTACAGGGTTGCATTTCGAACAGGATTGCGTCATCACAATTCAGGTGCTCAGCACGAGTAACTTACCTTTCTGCTGTCACGCAAAGATTTCGTTCCGTTCAATCAAAGACAATATACTACAAAGATATGTTAAAACATAGAGTAAAGAAATAAGAGTCACAATCTGAAATGTCACTCATTTTTCGACATAGAAGAGATCGGTCGGAGGCAAAATACATATCCAAGGTATTATTAATTGAGAGAGTGAGAGGAAAACGGTCAACATATGTGTCAAATCTTCTCTCTTAACGAATTTGTATACGGAAACAAACTAAAAAAAGGAAATAGTAAATTATTGTGATTGGAAACAAGTAAATTATTGTGTTCGATGATTTCAGTGACAATGAAGACTCTTTACGAGACGACGCCTTGGAGTATTATAGCAGGCTATATTATTCGAAGACTTAATGAACATGAATTAGAAGGCAGCACTTGGACATGGGTGGACCAAGACTCAAAAGGAGGTCTTAAAAAGCCTTCAGAAATGTTTTTGTGTGACATCAAATCATTAGAGATAATTTTTATAGAGTTCAATGGAAATAAAATTGTGCACTGCAAAAATACCCGTGATAAGTTAATGGAGTTAAGCACTAAAGTTAAGTTACCAAATGCGGTAAACAAATTTTTTTTTAATGTCGAATGTATTTTCGAATTAAATTTTTAAATAGAAGATTATCAACTAAAAAAAAAACAGAATAATAGGCAATTATTAAAAACATTATTTTAAGTTGTATTAGTTGTTGTATGTGTGTATGTATAATTTTGTTTGTAAATAATAATAAATGAAAAAACCAAAAAAGGGCTTTGAGTTTTTACTTTTACGAAAAAAACTGCAAAGCCCGAAAATAGCGCCCAAAATTTACAAACGAAGCAACACTGTTTATTCATTTTGACACTTATTATGACTGTGAGAGAACGAAATTTGGAGAGCGGTCTTCTATTAATAAAACCTGGTAAATGTATTTTGGGCGATTCCTTGATGCAATGAAGGACCGCGCCTGCTAAATGCTGAGAACTGAGTGCTGTGAATGTGCCTCCTACTGCCACGAAAATGAAGATTTCTGATATACGAGTATTCTTACTGGAACAGTTGCACATTCATGCCATTATGAAATTTTTTAATCGCAGCTTCGTTTTGTAATAATTGAATTTACATTTACATTGACAAATACAATTTGTTTTGTTTTTTGTTTTCTCTATAAGTGCTTGACATATTTATTTACTTATATTTTTTGAATATATACGTTAAAAATAAGATGCCAAAGATGGATGCTTAAAACTTTTAAATATCTACAAACTATATAATCACATTATAAAAGGTATTTGTAATGAATCTTTGCCGATTTTATTTGTTTTTTTTTTTATAAATAAAGTACATCATGATATTAGTACATAGTTGTATTTAACACTCCTTTTCTAGCCGAATTAAATATATACATAAATAGAGAAAGTATGTAAATAAAGATATAGGTGAAAAGTTCATAGATTATGGAAGTACGTCCAATCAATTGCAATCAAAATTTTTTAAATATACATAATGATCATGCTACTCCCATTTCCAGGATAACCCGTTTGTGTTCCTAAAAATTAAATTTCTATTCACAAGTTAGGCTTTCCTTTTGATGCCAACCATGCAGAGGGTAAAGAAAATGACGATCCACGCACTCATAACTATGAACCCGTTATACACTTGCCCATTTGTAATTGACCAACCCTTTTCTATGATATTACGAGCCGATATTGATGGTATTGTAAAGGGGAAGAACATAACAATCTCCTGTAGGGATTTCGGCATCCCTTCCAATGGCCATAAAAGTCCTGAAATAGTTTTATAAATGTAAAACATGCAACATAAATAATTATGGTCTTAATGATCATTCTTTACCGCAGAGAATAATCATTGGATAAAATGCTCCAGTAGCAATGAAATTTGCCTCTGTATGCGATTTGCAGTAAACGGATATAAGCAAACCGAATAGCATTCCACAAAATGCAGTCAGTGTCAGCAATCCAATTAATGTTGCAGTGTCTCCCTTATTGTACGTGTCAAAGACAAGCCCAATATACATAATGACTTCGAATGACTGGAAAAACATTATAATAAGTTGTGTCAGAAGATGGGCCCAAAGCATTTCAGTTGCTGAAACACCGGCAACTAAAGTCCGATCCCAGACGCCGTCCATTCGCTCAGAAATAAAAACAGCAGCTGTCATCAGTGTAGCCAGGAAAAAAACCATTCTGGAAAGGAGTGGGTCCAATTAGTGGTTATGTTTAATAAGTGTGTCGACTACAATTTTATTCATACGTCATCACTACACCGGGTGCTACATACTGCTGGAACTCAATATCAAAAGACCCATGTAAAGGCTGCTGGAATTGTATTGGTATATCTGCCAGACCGGGTGATAAATTGCAATCAGCGAGCACACTTTTCATAAAACTGCCAAAGCTGTCACGAAGTTTGCGTTCAATGAAAAACGCGATTTGCTGATCTTTAAATAATACCATAACCTTAAGGATTAGAAAGGGACCTGGCTGGTAACATATTCCTTTAACCCACCTGTCATGTCGATATGAACGGTAAGCTCAGCGTTCACCAAATCGCTTTCATTCGCATACCTTCCATCTTCAACAATAGCTTTTATTGATTCGGAAAAGTTGTGGGGAAAATGCATATAGCCGACGATATCAGTTCTCTTCGCCGCATCGTAAGCGTCTGCAATTGTGTTGTAGTAGACCTGAAATAACATTAAAGTTTATGAAAAATCTTTACTTTGTAAAAGTCTTTACCCTTGAGGCAATATCATCGCCCAGTTCTGTGATATATCGACATGAAATCTTATGGAATTCGCACGTATCATTGTAACTGATAACGGTCTTTAAATCGCTATCAAAGCAAGTCGCAAAGTCGGATATTTCGCTATTAACTATTCCGATCTTAAGATTGTTGGGTGTCTTTCCAATAGCCAAATAGAAACAGGAAAGTTGAATGATCGGAAACAGCAGCATGAAAATAATGCCACTGTAAATAACAATACAAAAGACCAGATAACAACAAAGTGTTCCAAATTCCAAGAAGCTTACTTACGTTGGTTGTCGGAATAACTGCACAAAATTCTTCGTCATTAGCGCTTTTATTCGCCCCGTTGTAGTGAATAGTATCTTCTTTCGATTTTCAATGGCATTACTAGTAACTTCGGTTCTGTTCTCATTTTCATCTACATACTTTAGAGCCGACTTTACACATCCGACCCCGATATCCACTGATTGCACTGTAGAAGCGGGTTCCAGTTGATTAATTCTGTCGGTTACACGAATTACATCGGAATCACCCTGTTTTTGGCTTAATATTAGAAAAGCTTCCTCAATAGAATTACAACCGAATTGTATCATAATGTTTGTGGGCGTGTCCTCAGCTAACAGCACCCCCTGACGCATGAGTCCAATCTTAAATATACGAGTGTTTAAATACATGTTTATATAATATAAATAGTTGTGACACCATCAATCGCACTTACACAATTGGCCTGCTTGGCTTCTTCGATATAATGTGTTGTAATAATCACAGACATTTTGCTATTTCTGGTGGATTCTACAAGAAAATCCCAAATTCTAAAATTTAATTAAGTAACTGTAGCTGCACAACTACAAAAGCATAGAGCAATGAATGCTTACTTCTCACGCAACATAGGATCCAGTCCCACAGTTGGCTCATCCAGAATCAGTAATTCTGGATCATGTATCATAGCGCAAGCGAACGAAACCCGACGTTGCTGTCCTCCACTGCATTTCTTAACCAATTGTTTCGGCGGTGGCAACTGTAACAAGTCTCGCAGAATTTTAAATTTCTCCCGTATCCTGTCTTCAGTTAAACCATAAATTCTACCAAAGTAGTAAATATTTTCTTTTACGCTCATTTCGTCCACAAGAGCAATTTCCTACATCCAAGAAAAACAAAAAAAAAATAATTTGAATCTTAAAGCGTGTATATAATACTTATGTTGCCTGTAGCCTACCTGCGGCATGTACCCAACGCGTGAACCAGGTACACCACTTCCCGGGATGCCCGGAACCACTCCTAATACGGAAACATCACCGCCATTAAGTTGCCGCTGTCCTACAATACATGAAAGCAGCGTCGTTTTACCACAGCCTGATGCGCCCAGCAAACCATAACTTTAAAACAATGAAAACATTAACTATTCTGTAATAGGTATTTTGGCTTACAGTCCATTTGATTTTGTGTGCGAACAGAAACTATCCCTTTTTACTATCAGTTTTTGTGCAGAACAGAATAATTAATTAGATTAGGATTCGTCAGTCTTTACTTACTTACACTCACTAATATTGAAATGTTTGAAAATCTTACAGCAACATTTGTCGAAGTCGATTGACTTTCTGAGTAGGGATCAGTTGTCTCCTTTGATTAAGCGACGTAAAGTTAACTCGCTCTGCTGCTAATACTAAAGCTTTTTTATATTATTTGGCGACTTGGTCATGTTTGATTATCCTAACAGAGCCGATACTTGTATTAAAATATTATAGAAACAGAGAGATATGCCTGAATCGATTCAGAAAGTGATGATAACATATCCAGCGAAAATTAACTTATGTGCTGCTAACATCTTCATAATTCCTTAGTCAAAGCACTCAAAAATGCTAAGTAGAGAAAATTAGTTCCTAATCACAAACAAATTCAATCGGCTAGTAAGCCAACATAGAAATTTTCAGTATATTCGTAATAAGGAACTGAACTAGTCAAAGAGAACAAACACACATTAAATATTCTCTTTACGTACACTCGATGCTTGCTTTAGAATTCTACTCACATGGTTCCCCGCATCACGTTCATATTCAAATAGTTGAGAATAATCTTCGGATTGGATTTGCTTCCATAATATTTATACCCGTTTCGCACTTCTACGGCCGCCATGTTTTTTTCTTTGTCTGTGGTTGGTGGTGCGCAAGTAATGCTAATTTTTCTATTCTCTCCCTCTAGGTTAAGAATAGATACTTACAAACATACATAAATTATAAATTTATGCACTGGACTATCTGTAAAAAATATAAAATTATTATACGCATATTTTTTCTTAAATATATGTATCGCTGAGGCCATGTAAGTTGATTTCGATTAATTTGGAGTTTATTCGGATTAGAAATCTCAAATCTCAAATAGCGAAAAGTGTAAATTTCTATATAAACATACATACTTAAACAGCGATATTTCTCCGAAATGTGAACAACGACGGAATAATATAGCACAAATTAGTTTTTTTTTTTTTTTTGTAAAAAAAACAGTTTTTATACACAATGCACCCTATATAAAACTAATAATACAGAATGTATTTTTATTACCAAGAAAAAAATTCCCATATCTAGGTGGCACATAGTAGAAATCGAGCATGTAACAAAAACAAAAATATTGAATAACTAGAAATCGTTACTATTGGACTTAAAACAGTAGGGCTATTGTGATACCACCAGATCGCATTACTTCTTCTTAAATCGCTGCACCCATTTTGAGCCTGACAATTAGAAAGCTACTAAATTAACATCCGCAAGTTTAAATGGCCCATCGATGAGGAAATTTTTCAGTTCAACACCCGCCTCTTACTGTGAGATACATAGTTTTTTCTCCTCTATATATACGCATATTCTTCTGACGTCTACAAACTTTTTATGAAAAGTGTCCCCCATGATGACATAAGTGCCGGTATGTCTTAATTTTACTACATCATTATCAAGTTATCCGGACTCCGTTATACCCCGCCAATTTAGGTGTTCCAACATTTCCTGTAAAGATGAGTGATAGTGTATGGCTGTCATACATGTTAATGAGATCGGTGACGGAGGAAACGAATAGAGAGTTAACGTGGTTTTCTCAAATGAATAAAAATTCATTCGAATTCTAGAGAAGCAAATGGTTCTTTGGGATTTCAGCTTAATCGCTGAGCAAGTCGCAATATGTCTCCCTAAAATACTCTTTTCTAGGATTATTAGTAATTGCCTCTTTCTTACCATTGTTCATTCGATATCAAGGAAGAACGCATCTCTCTACAATCTGGGGAGTCCACCAAATAACCCTTACAGTAATCAATTTGGGATGGCGATAACAACTTGGGTCAATGTTGTGCGTTCGGTATATGTATATCAATCAATCTTTATAGCGACGGTATATAGTGGTAAGCATGACAGTCTCGAAGACGCAATTCATTAAGTTTTAAATTATAATAAATAAATTATAAATAAAAACAAATAAATAATCTTCCCAGGGTTCTTAGGAGAAAATTATTGATTCTAAAATATAGAATTCTTATGTGTGAAATTTCAGCAGCTTTATGTAAGATTTTGATTTAACGCCTATAAATTTATAGACGCACTGACAGGGGTTCAAAACTAACTTTATCGGAATGTTTGATAGAGAAAAGTTTATATTCGGATAACTATAAGCAATATTTTATTGAAATTGTAATCATATCTTCTTTTAGCTTATATTTTTATCTTCAGGATTTTACATACAAGTACTTGCACATATAATCTTCTATTTCAGAAATAAAAGTATAGACGAGTAACTATTGTACGCACGCAGATTTATAAAGACCCTCAGACCAGCACAATTCTGATTTTTCAAACATTTAAGCTTTAATTTCATTCTGCAATAGATACTAACATAAAAGCAAAGAGAGAATTAGAAGCGCTAAATTGTAAAAAGGAAAAGGGCGACTAGACTTATGTGTACGCACGAGTACTTCGCAAGCTAGGAGGAAAATTTTCTTTGACAGAAAGGAATTAGTACACAACATCCATACTTATAGTAGATACATAAGTATATATCAAAAGGTGAACCAGCTTGATGAATCTCTAGACGTGTATCGCACTTTTGCGAAAATTCATGAAAATGTGCTTGTAAGCTGCTGCAGTTTACCCAAAAACAGCATGAAAACAGTACACAAGTACGTATACATATATGTATAAGAAAAATAAACAGCACGTGCACTTTCAGCTAAAAAAAAATACATATTCATAAGTACGTATCTATGTATGTTTATATTTATACTTATTTAAAAAAAAGATTCATATAAGCAAATTGAATATTCAACCATGTAAACTGAGCCGCCAGCCGCCGACGTAATGTAATGGAATGAGTCTCGGCCGAATGAAACAAAAAATCCAAGGTTGCTAACCAGTTCGGTACGAATAAATACATAAGCTAGCAATGTGCAACATTTTGAGTGCCACTAACTCCGACCAGGAACAACAACAATATCAAAACACAACAACACGGTATTATTGCAATATTATTTACGATGACTATGACGGAACGAACAAGCATTTAAGGCAAAGTGGAATTAAAAAGACAAACATTTGGTTGGCTCTTATTTACCAAAGTGTATTTGTTAAGTTTATTATAATTAAATATGGCCAGTATTACAAAAACCATATGCATTAATGTAAAGTATTTGTAAATATTATACACTACTCTAGCAAACACACACTTAATCAAGTACAAATCGAAGTCATTGGTCATCAAAAATACAAAAATGCTTGCCTGCAACTATTGCGTTAACAAATGGGTAATTACTCGTTCTCGGATAGGATAGACACATCCGTTCTACTCGTACCACTCGATGAACTTTGTATTTACCAATCACTGCTTTAAATATGCATATGCATATCCATTTGTATGTAGTAATTTAATTGAAACGTTGGAAGTAACCAGGTAGGGTCTGGCAGCACCATGACTTTGACGTCTTTTAAGTGTTGCAATTAACTGTTAATTGCCTCTGAATTACCACGTAATTAGTGTATAAATTCTAATTGGTTTTCCAATCACCATTCGTGCAATTAGAGCGTACTTGCATATATTTTATTGAAAGGGTACGACAATTTAAAATAGACGTTCATGCTATTTATTATCTAGTTACATGCATCAGTACCTACCATTTAATTACATTTATTGACATTTCCATTATATTAATACGAGTATGCAAATGCTTTATTTAAAACTCATATAATAAAAGTATTAATCAACAGTTATATAACAAATGCATTAAAATAGCGCATACACATGCATGTGTCTGATATCTCTCGTTTTCTATACAAGGAAGCGAGCACAAAGCTGTGTTTGGATGAACGCCCGCTCGAACTAAAATACTCACTTCTTTTGCACTGACCTGCAATGTATTGAGGAAGCCAAATACAAGAGAGAACACCTCTATCCTTGTATCCGGTCAAAGTGTTCTTTTCAGACATTACATTTTTATACTTAATGAATATTTACTTTTACAATACAATAATTAATTTTTCGAATAGAGCCTCTTTGTGTTTGCAATTACAAATTGCACAATTCGTTAGCATATACTCGTATGTATAAGAGTAGGTACTTGTGCACCACCAAACGAACGGACTTTATTGTTAAATTAACACATTTCGTAATGCTGTACTGAACGCTAGATGTGTATACTTTCAGCAATCAAATAACAAAATAACACATTTGCTCACTAGCTGGTTGCTTAGTTGGTTGGATTGGTACTTGTACAAGTAGATTGCATGGCCAAGTTTGTGCTTTAAGTTTTTTGTTTTCTTACACATTTTAACCACTTTGAATATACAATAAAAACGAGTACGTACGCATACTTGTAAAATAATTTTTTGATATATTTGCACTTATATTTTTCAAAATTTCATACCGTTGTGAATCACCGGAGTTTTGATATTTTGTAATTTTTTCGCTTCCAATACAATAATCAGAATTTCTTTCTACAAACTTTGCGCCAAACTAACTGACGCGGGCAAGCAACGTCTTGATACTGATTGAGAGTTATAAAAGCATTTGGCTCTCAAGCTGTCTACCGATCGGAGCACGAAGCAACAACACGGCAACAACAACAATAGCAATGCAAAACAACCACAATAACAACTAAAATAAAGTGCAAAAAAATTTTTAATTTTCTTGTTACCTAGTACAAGTATTTTCACACACACACACACACGCATATATATATATATATATATATATATATATATATATATATATATATATATATATATATATATATATTATATATATTATTATATATATATATATATATATATATATATATATATATATATTATATATATATATATATATATATATATATATATATATATATATTATATATATATATATATATATATTATATATATATATATATATATATATTATATATATATATATATATATATATATATATATATATATATATATATTTGTATATGCGTGGAACCAAACAATGCACAACGTGCAAGCATATACCTCTGCTGCGAACTTGGTTAAGAAGTAATAATCGTTGAACTACTACTAGAATTCTTATTTATTAATAAGAAAATTGTATACTTATTGGAAGTGCTGATATATCTAAATTCAAGGTTTGAAGTTTACAGTGTGTACTCGTAATTGTCTAATTACATTATTCTGTTTCTTTGTATAGATTAATGCATGTAAGGTTACCATTGTACTATGTGATATGCTGAACCGCTCGACTATTAATTCCCCTTAATAACACGGCGGCCACTTGAATTTCTCTCCTCTCTCATTTAACCGTTATTAAATTTAAATGAAATTAACTATATTAATTTCAAAAAAAAACCCAGGTTTCATTATTGAACAGAATACGCGCATATCCTGCATCTTGGTTGGTGGGTTATACGAGAAACTATTAAAGAAATCAAATAGAAACTATTATTTCCAATTTAGTCAGGAATTTTTAGCAAAAATTATTGAAGGAAACTTCTTTCTGCTCTAATGTTCCGTGGCGCTTAATAGTGACGAGAGAAGCATTACTAAGTTTATAGAAAACTCTTTAAGAGGATGAATTTGCAGGAAAAGCTTATAATTGAAAGTAATGGTACCCGTTAAATGAACTCAAAAGTCGACTTTAGTGGATTTTGACTTAGAAACGATACTCATTGTGTCATTAAACGTTGCATACACATGTAAGTTTGAAAATTAAAATAATTTGTAGACAGCAAGTTCACTGCAGGAGGGAAATTCTCATTGTAAAAAAGGAAAGATCCAATGTAGCAACAAAAGCCTAAACTCAGTACGACTGAGTCATTAAAGTCATAGCTCAAGTGGGGCTCTGCTAAGAATTACAGTCGCGTGTTAGATGTCATTTAAATCATCTTAGTGAGCTATACAAGTATAGGGCACATACATAAATAAAACAGACAATTGTGGTGTGAAGGAATACGATATATTCCTTCCTTTTAGAAAACTTCGCAATCACCGAGCAATTCAGTATCAGAGCCTAGTGTAGTAAATGAAGACAGAAGAAATACATAATAATCTTAAGGATAATTTCAATAATAATAAAGTAATTACAACACTTTAAACTGTAAAACAATTTTATAATTTTTCAAAACCATGAATATGAGTATGTTCTTTAAAATTTTACGAATATGCTCACATAAACGAAGATTGAAGGGTGTCCAGAATTAGGCATGTATTTATTCACTTTCTTCCAATTCGTTTCTTAGGCTGCAAATTACTTGGACATATTTTCTAAAGAATTTGAGAGTATGAACTATTCCTCGAATTAATTATAATAAGTATTATTCTTAATCTTATGAATATTAACTCTTTTAGCGGCGACCATTTTCACCACCAATTGGTCAAGGTCAGCTTTCTTTTATAGGTGTGTGTTTATTTTTATACGCATATGTATAGCAACCAGTGACCTTGATTGAATTCTTTGCATAAGCCAAGCGAGTGCAAGCGCTGCGATGGATGAGCTAAAAAAGTATGGCTATCAAAAATGAATATGTGAGAGGGAATTAACCCACCCGCCCGTTGACGATAACTTTTATTGAGAGGGCTCTTGGGTAAATGTTTTTAACAGATTTCTTTAAAATACTCAAAACATATATAGCTACTGCTTATAGCTGTGCAATGAATTTAACGACGATTGTGATGAAAATATTGCGCAAGTCTCCTCTCCGAATTGAGTAAAGAGCAACCGCTACCGCAACTAAACTAAACTGAAATTATAAATAAATGGTTAACATACACACGAATGTTTAACAAAAGCTCGCGTTGATGCATGGAATACGAACGCTTTGCATCCATGTAATGCTTTTTATTGTTTTTTGTCAAGATGAGCTTAGACATTTTCGAAATTATTTGAACGATTTTGTTAAACAGATATAAAACAATTAATGACTTTTCTCGTCATTTTGTATCAAGCGCACTAGAAAGTGTTTCCGCTTCACTGACCAGCTAAATCAATGAGTGAATTTTCTTCTTTTATGGCTAACATTCTCTTTTTAATTTATAAGAATTACCTCTTGTTTAAATATTTTTCTCTTATCACCAAAAGAAAAAAGAGCAAAATATTTCGCTGAGCTATATCTCAGTGAGCTTATAAATATATGAGCAAAAGAATTATATCCACGCTAAAGAGTTTAAACTCAAGAAATGAAATGTCTGTTTTGTAAAGATGTTATGACAGAGATTGGTACCATGGAGTGCTTAAATGATATTCGCTAATTCCATTTATGAAAGCTCCGTAAATTGTTGAAATTTTAACGCTGGTGAAAACTTCACAACGAAGTGTGAAAGATTTTTAAGTTTTAACACTTCACTATATGAATTGATTAAAATATTAAAACCATCATCACCCTCTGTGGTCTAGTGGTAAGCATGCTATATTGACAATCAGTTTAGATCGCAGGTTCAAATCCTGGCCCATGCTTGGTCTCAAAAATGCTTCTTTCTAAAAAATCGTTTTCTCTTCGAGTCAAAAGCCTCACTAGCTAGTACTCATTCCCCAAGAATGATAGAGAAAGAGATTAGGCAATGCGCATGTCAGCTTTCAATCAGCTGTTTTGCCTACGTCACGGTTGACTTTCTACTATTCAACCGCGCTTTTCAGTTGTTTTTTAAATAAAAAATTTGTTAAAATGCGTTGTTCTGTATTCGTTCGTGACATTAATAATAACAAAAAAGGCGAAAACAAATGGAGATTTTTCCATTTTTCCTAAGGACAAAGTCCTTGCAAGAAAGTGGATTACTTTTGTCATGCATATGTGAAGTACACTTTGCGCCAGAAAATTACGAAAGGAATTTGCAGTTTGAAATGGGTAAGAATAGCAATTATATTAATTATAATTATTATATAAGAAATGAAATATTATTTTAGGATTATGTTCAAGAAATCCAACAAAGCTGCTGCCCAATGCTATTCCGAATATATCAGCAGCAACTTTAGAGGAAGCGAATCAGAGGCAGAAAAGAATGGAGTATCGCTCAAGGAAGCAACTTGTGTCAACCCTCTTAAATGAGCCAGGAGTTTTTGTTGACAAAATAGAAACTGAGGGTATCGAAGAAGTACCACAAGCCGCGATAAAAGCAGTCGTCGACGAGAAGGAAGAAAAAATACAACATTTAGAAGTATAAATGTGAGCGTCATAATTGAAGTCCATGGATAACTACCCATATATATATATAATTTTTCATATATTACAGAGCAAAACTAAAGAAGATTGTATGCAATTTAAATGAAAATAATGAGAAGCAAATCACAGAGATAAAGCGCTTCAAAATTTGCATAAAGTCTTCAGAATTCCACAGAAATAATTTGGAAGAAAAACTCGGTTGCATTTTCACCAAAGGCCAGGTAAGTGGATCTACTTAATTAATGATTTTACAAAAAAAAAAAAAAAAATGTTCCTACCTGCAGATTGAAAAATGAAAATAAACGGCTGAATTGGAAAGACTTGGGTAAATCATCTTTCTGAAGGAGGTCTTTCAAAATTACTGTGAATTGTGCTCATTCCCCTTAAAACCCTTACAGTCATAATTCATTATGGTGTAAGATATAATAGTAATAATAATAATAAATTATGTGGAAGTGTGGAAATGTTGGAACAGAGTCAAGTGAGAGTGAAATATTGTGTGAGGTATCGGATCAATGAAACAAGTGTTCCGACTACTGCCGCAGTACGCACTTGTAGTGTGGGAGCTGGCACAGCATTCCGCCCGGTCGACAATTTGTGTACGATGTATGTTTTATTGTTTACGTAGAGTTCGCCTGCAGGTAAGTATACCAAGTGACAGTGGGCGGCGGCCAGCAATATGCATGTAGTGAATTATAGAAGATGTTTGGACAAAGGTATGCAATGCTTTTAAAGCAATAAAAATGTATTTTTTTTTTAATTATTTATTATTTTAGGGATAGCAGACACTTGATCTGTGTACATATTTATCTGTACATATTTAATCCATTTTTCCAATTTAACCCAAATGCGTCATCCAAATAATATGTTATATTATATGCATACATCAAACGCTATATCCACATGTGAAATTAACCCAACTAAATGGTATAATTGCAAAGTTTTAGGCAGCTTCATTTAGTTTGATAATTATATACTTACAGTTAACAAATTACAACGATCACACTGCCAAAATCGCAAGAGCCCATGCAGATGTAACGTTTAATTTATACGCATTCAAACGGGATACCTATAAATACTACGCGTTTAAACATACAGCAACACTCACTTCGTATGTAAGCACCGATGCAACAAGGATTAGAACTTATATTTATATATATATATATATATATATATATATATATATATATATATATATATATATATATATATATATATATATATATATATACGAGTATATATATATTTATATATACAAAAACAACGAAGGTGATTTCTTGGTCTTGCAATATATATTTTTAGCAAAGCATTTCCATAAGAGCATTTCTCATGATTAAAATTGAATTGATTAAGTTTTCTCATTTTTTATTCTTTGATTTTAGTTCATTAACGATAACATTGCATACTTATCTTCTTATTTACATATACTTCAGTTAAACTTTATAATAGGTAAGCAATAGAATTATCTAAAACTAAATGAAGATTATAATGCGATAGTTTACATACGAGGTCTGTTCAAAAAGTATCGCGAATTTTGAATTTTCGCGGGCTACGGATGATCGATTTTCGATCTTTTTGTGGCGTTATGTTGGTACTCATGACCCTCACTTATATTGATAATATCGGCCATTTTGAATATATTGTCAGTTTTTGACAGCTATTGTGCGTGGACGTGTTTTAGCTTGTCTTGGATTTTTGTCTATCTCCTCAATCGTGGCGTAGCGTTGTCCTTTCATGTCCAGGTCTGGGGAATACGGTGGCTGCGGCATTATTACAGTGTTGTTTTTGGCCAAAAATTCGCGCAAAAGTAATGATGTGTGAGCAGGGGCATTATCATGATGCAAAAGCCAATTTTTGTTCTTCCACAAATCCGGGCGTTTCTGGCGGATTGCTTCTCGCAAATTGCGCATTACTTGAAGATAATATTCCTTTTTGACCGTTCTACCCTGCGGCAAGAATTCATAATGCACCACGCCCCTGCAATCAAAGAAAACTGTCAGCAAAACCTTCACATTCGACCGAACTAGGCGTGCTTTTTTCGATATTGGCTCATGCGGCAGCTTCCATTGGGATGATTGAGCTTTGGTCTCTACGTCATAACCATAGACCCATGATTCGTTACCAGTTATGACTCTCTGCAGCAAATTTGGGTCGTCACGGACAGATTCCAACAGCTCCTGAGCAATGTTAACGCGATGTTGTTTTTGGTCGAAATTTGCGGCGACCCGGCTCATGCCCAAACTTTTGGTGATAATTGAATGACACGACCCAATCGATATATTTAGGTCCTCAGCAACTTCTCTGACAGTGATTCGACAATTGGCCAATACTAGTTTCTTTACTTCATCAATGTTTTCGTCTGTTGTTGACGTGCTCGGGCGTCCGGAACGCTCTTCGTCGCTCACATCTTCTCGGCCCTCTGAAAACATTTTGTACCACCGATAAACATTGCTTTTGTCCAAAGTACCTTCGCCGTATGCAACAGTCAACATTCGGAATACTTCCGCGCACTTTATGTTATTTTTCACACAAAATTTGATATAAATTCTTTGATCCATTTTTCGGGATAGAAAAAATCGAAGACAAGCTAAAACACGTCCACGCACAATAGCTGTCAAAAACTGACTGCACATTCAAAATGGCTGCGATTGTCAACATAAGTGAGGGTCATGAGTACCAACATCACGCCACAAAAAGATCGAAAATCGAACATCTCTAACCCACGAAAATTCAAAATTCGCAATACATTTTGAACAGAACTTGTATGTATCCACTAAGTAACTTTTACCTTTAAGTATTACCTTTAAAATTTTCGAATTCCAAGATTTATTCCTAATCCACATAAATATCAGCCAGTTGAAAGCCCTGGCAGCTAGTGGTCCTAAATTTTGTATGTAGGATAACAAAATATTCTTAACTTTCCCTTGTAAATAAAAAATAAAATAAATATTAATTTTTGAAACTGCACAAAATAATAATAATATTGCATTTAGATAAATGTATATTTGAATTTCTTTTTGTATTCAAAACAGAATAAACAAAGAAAAACGGCGAACAACAAAATGAGCAAACGTCAAAACCAGATCAAGAAGAAGACTTGCTTTCTTCCGACTACCTAATAGGTGTGCCCTGTTTTGCACATTCTGCGACTTTTTTGCACTAAATTTGATTATACTACTAAAAAAGTGTTTGAGGTTTTACTCTGCTCTGCTCTACACTTTTAGAATAATCATTATTCAGACCTTATTTCTTAAAAAAACGTTTTAAAGTGCACACAAGAATAACCATAACAATTTATTTCCACTTGTGCCTTAATTTTGAGTACAGAGGTTCGCTGCGGCCACCGTACAAAAATTACATCTGCTATTTTTTGACATTTAAGTGTCATGTAGCATATGTACTTACTGATACATACATGCAGAATATTTGGCGCGGTTGATAGTGGCATCTGGGCTTTGCAGTGAATTGGTTAGTTATTTGGATTCGATTTTTGATTTGGAATTGTTTTTCTTACAATCAGCATGCAAATTACACAAGGTAACTCTAAATCAAGGTGTTATCAATTCTTTTTAAACTGTAGTAAAAATTGCAGACAATACATCTTCCAGAGAAGTCGCAAGTAATGATGTCAAAAATGATGGAGCAAGAAAAACCCGAAGTGGGAAATATTCTCTCAGTCAAATTGAAAATACCAAACATAATTTAGAGAAAAATATGATTAAAAGCAATTCATTTAATGCAGAAGAAGAAAAAATTGTGCTAAATTCCAGAAGTTTGTCGCCTACACTCAGTTCAACATCCACACCAAGTATTAAAAAAAAACTTAAACATACAATTAAAATTTTTTTATATCTGATTGCTTCATGGATTTTTGTTTCTAAATATCTTAACATTTCCTTTTTTTAGGAAGAAAAAATATATTGATTTTACACACAAACTCAAGTCCAAGAATTATCGGATCCGCAACTCCCCGAATGTCTACAAAGGTGTCTGCGCCCATTTCAGTGGAGAATAAACGAAGTTCACGTATTCGTCAACTTTCCCGTAGCATTGAAATATCGATTGGAAGTCTACATAACAGTGAGGAGGCGTCCGCCAACAAAGTGATTGTGGGTCTTCGTAGAACGCAGAGTTCCACTATACCTCTTAACACCAGTCCACCAACAAATAGCAGAACGTCACGTAAATTGTTCCTAAGTCCTATAGACAAGTTGCTGGTTAAAAATGGTTCTGCAGCTACTATTACGGATTTAGATATATCACCCAAAGTGCTTCTAAAAGATATAAAAAACTCGAAACGGACAAAGATAATTGCGGAAAGACAAACACAGCAAGCTGGAGCAACAGGCATACTGAAAGCTAAAGATACAGTCATGGAAAGCGAAAATATCCTGCCGATTAAGAAACAAACTGCGGCGAAAAAGCGGATTTCTAATGTAGCAATTGCAGTCAACAGCCACATGTTGGAACTGACGGCAGTGTCGCGGAGTGTGTCTGTGGACTCTTTACAGGAAGTAATATATGTAGAAGGAAGTAGTATAGAAGAAGCAAAAACACCGGAAGTTACAAATTTGCAAAAGAGACGCCCAAGTAGGAATCCCAATATGAATTGCAAAGACAATGAACAACAAATGACGATGGATTATAGTAGTAATGAATTGGGAATTTTCGCAGAATCGACAGAGAAATCTAATAAGAACAAAAATGAATCCGTTTGCAATGCGGAAGTAGTCCAATTGGAACACACAGTAGCGGAACCTACCAGTAGCATGACATTAAAATCTCCATCTACTATCAGCACGGACAGCGCAAAAGGGTCGTCAATTGTAAACGAGACCTCCTGGATGACATTCTCCACAGGAGATCTCTTTTGGGGCCAAATCTATTCGTATTGTTTTTGGCCATGTATGGTGTGCCCTGATCCAGATGGCAAGACCATAACAACTGAAAAGAATCTACATAATGATGATCAGCACGTGATTGTTCATGTTCGTTTTTTTGCTGACAATGGCCGACGAAATTGGGTCAAACGGGAGAATCTCATTCCTTATAGTGGATTAAATAACTATCAAGAACGCATGCAATATGCAGAGTTAAAATATGGTAAAAAGAGTGCTAAGTACAGGTCTTTTGTGCCTAAAAAAAGTAAAGTGCATACATGGAAAGAAGCAATTAATGAGGCGAACACGATACTTACCGTTCTTTATCCTCAGCGGTTGGAGAAGTTTTACGAAATTTATGAAGAGTCCAGGTAAGTACGTAAACAATCATCACAACGTTTTTTTTTTTAACTTTTAACTATGACTTGCTTACAAATCAGTTTAAGATAGTCGCATATTTACATTGACGGTATTAATTTTCATCAGATTGATGAATTCAATATTTTCCTTGTGGTTAACCAAGAGTTTTATAGGAATTAGGGATAGAAAATACGAGTTGGATTGGATTTGTGAAAGAGATATATTACTCTACTATTTTTTTGAGGAATAGAACTATATTTTCTGTTAAGGATAAGTTTTAAAATCATAAATTCAACTTTTTTACTGTTTAATAAGAAAAAAATTAATTTTTCCACAATTGCAGGGTTTTACAAAAACTTCAACGCAAAAGACGTCAATCCATGATAATGGCTCCTTCACAGGAAAACACATCGGACATTGGAAGTCTGTATGATTCCACGGACAATATTTTTGCTAGGCAGTCAAAAAGAGATCGGTCTGTTTCACCATTTAGTCCTGCATACTCCCCAATTAGAGCACCACCTAAACGACGAAAATTTAGTAATGAGGAGAAGCTAGACCCAGAATATATAGAAACACCAAAAGAAAAAGAGCCATCAACACCAAGCTCAACAATAAATGAACATAATGCAGTCGCTTCTACATCCGCACCTCTGCAAGACATTGAATTTCTCAACAAAGACGAATACAAACAATTTTATGCTGCTATGAAAGATTTCGTCATGGGAACTAACGTGGATGAGAAGTTAGAAAGGAGTCTAATCGTTGCAGTTCGAAACGTTTGGGCATTAAAGCAAATAAATGTGAGACAGATGCAAGACCATTTAATAAACTCAATCAATGAAAATGATCTTGGATCGACTTTAATAGAAGTAGGTAGGGGCGAAGGGTCTATTAAACGTCTGTCAAATCGTCTCAAAAATATTATGATGCGACGCAGTGTCACTCCTGCAACAGTTCCAATAGTTAAGGAGTCGGATGGGTTGTTGGGACGGGACACCCAAGTCGTTGGGAAGTCAAAGGTGCCAATTAATCGACCTATCACTGAGGTGATTGAAGATATTTTCAACCTAGACAGTAAATATTTATTCAAGGGTGTTGGTCGCGAGCCAATTTGCAAATATTGTTATCAGCCTGGCGGAAAATTGATAAGATGCGGAAAAGGCTGTTTATCGTGGTTACACAATGACTGTATTGACAGCAGGCAAGATGATTCGAAGAAAAAACCCTCAAGACGATTGAGAGTGAGCAAGGCCGAGGTTTTTGTAGAGAGTGCGAGTGCAACTGACACCGCAGCCAATGACATCTCTATCGATTCAAAACAGTCCACACCTAGATTAGCGGAGAGCCCAACTAAAATCCACGTCACAGCCGAGTCAGAAGAAGTTGTTTGCAGAGAATGTGCGTTTGGGGAGAGACCAAAGTGTGACGTTTGCAAACAGCACGAGTATTTACAAGAGGAGCTGGTATTTTGCAACATGGCACAGTGTACAAAGTGCTTCCATCCATCCTGCTGCAGATATTGGCCACAGGCAAAATTCATTAAGTCCAAAAACAGTATTGAGTCGTTCCGTTGTCCTTCGCATGTTTGTCACACCTGTGTCTCGGATGATCCGAAGGGAAAGTTTCAGCATCTGAGCAATGCAAAAGTCACAAAATGTGTGAAATGTCCAGCTAGTTACCACATGGATTCTACATGCATACCAGCTGGATCCGAAATACTCACAGCAGCTCATATTATATGTCCGCGCCACAGCAGTGCCAAGTCCGAAGTGAATGTAAACTGGTGTTTTATATGCGTCACCGGTGGCCAAGTGGTGTGTTGTGAGACTTGTCCGATAGCTGTCCACGCTTCATGCTTGAATATTCCCATAGACCCCAACGAGGGCTACATATGTGACGAGTGCGAGTCAGGTCGCATGCCCCTCTATGGGGAAATGGTGTGGGCAAAATTCAACGCCTTCCGCTGGTGGCCGGCACTTATCCTCCCTCCAACGGAGGTGCCTCAAAATATAATGCGTAAAGCCCACAATCCCATGGACTTTGTTGTCAGGTTTTTTGGCACACACGATCATGGTTGGATATCCCGTCGGCGTGTTTATCTATACTTAGAAGGCGACACGTCGGCCCCACCTAAATTGAAATCATGTAAGTAATTTTTACCACTGGTTTTGTGAGTAGATAGATATTGATGTGCGGAACTATTTTAGATCTAGATCAAAGTTACAACCGCGGCGTGGAAGAAGCTAAAGACATCTATGAGATCATAAAGTCGAAAAAAGAAGAGCAGCAACTCCAAAACGAAAGTAAGGAGAAACTTCATCCGCAACCGTATTCAAAGATTAAGACAAACCGCGCCGTTTCCCCAGTGAAGTTGCACGCGCATTTGGAAAAGGTGCAGAAGTGTGAATGCGACCCGAATTCTGAGGGTCCGTGCGGGCTTGATTCGAATTGTTTAAACCGAGTACTGTATCATGAGTGCAACCCCAAATTGTGTCCGGCTGGCACTAGATGTGAAAATCAAATGTTCGAGTCCAGGATATCACCAAGACTAGATGTGGCGTATATGAAAGAACGCGGATTTGGACTGGTATGCCGGGAACCCCTCACTGCAAACACTTTTGTTATTGAGTATGTTGGCGAAATTATAAACGATGACGAGTTTCGACAGCGTATGGCTCAGAAGTCCATCGACCGGGACGAGAACTTTTATTTTCTCTCCGTGGAGAAAGACTATATTATTGACGCAGGACCCAAAGGTAACTTGGCTCGCTTTATGAATCATTCTTGCGATCCCAATTGCGAAACACAAAAGTGGTCAGTAAATGGGCTGAACCGAGTCGGTTTATTCACAATTAAGGATATTCCAACGGTGAGTGACAAAAAAAAGCATATCTGTATCACTTTCAACTCTTTGATTATAGAATACTGAATTAACGTTCAACTATCATTGGGATGACTTGTTAGGAAAGGAGAAAAAAACATGCTACTGCGGTGCTGCTAAATGTGCCGGCCTGATTGGAGGAAAATACAAGGAAGATCGAGGGAAGGTATGCGTGGTTAAATAAAATACGATTCAAAGACAATCTTCAGATTCTATTTTATCTCCCTGCTTTAGGATAACGGTGAAGCGGCAAGTAAGGGGAAAATGGTTAATTCTAAAAACAGTAAAACATTAAAAAGGGTCCGAAGTAAACGAGCGCCGAAAAGTAAAAGTCAACAAATCAAAGTTAGAGGAACTTCTGCGAAGTCAGTTGTTACAGCAAAACCAAAAGGAAAGCCTACAACGGATGTAAAAGACTCCATTGGGATAAATGCTACCGAGGACACTGACATATGACAATTGCATTCATGTACGGATGAAAACGTGGACGATGTTATATTTTAGTTACATTTTTTAATATTAAGCATGACAAAAATCTATTTTCGATAACTTAAAAAAAAATATCCATGTAAATTTTTAATTATATAAAGTTGCTACTTACATATCTAAATTTACTTAATTATATTTTTGTTCATTTCTCGGAACTCTGCGAGCAGTTCTATAAGAGGCTCCAAAACGCTGTTGCCGCTACTTGTACACTTCTCATATTAGCGCTGACCTCCCGACTGCATGATTATTATATTTTTTGTTTGTTAGTTCATAAGTTAGTGGGTTGCTGTTTTCTTTTATAAAATGGATTTAATTTACCTAGAAATCCTTTTTTATAACTTAGACTGCCAATTTGTTTCCAACGTATTTTAAACAAACGTTATTTTTCTAGTAATAAGATAAAATTTTGTTAAAGTGTCAAATCATTTGAACGATTGATTATGTATAAATAAGGTGTTATACACACATACTCACATTAGTCATCCTTGTTAATTATATTTAGTTAATGTTTTTCCTTTTTACAAATAAAAAGATTCTCACTAAACTCGATACTGCATTTTTGTCATTTAGCATACTTACTTGTACACGAGTAATCATCAGTACCCTCAAAGTCCGTTCATCCCACATGTCTAAATCGTTTTCTTAGCTGGGGATAAGTCTAGCCTTACAAGAATATGGCCAATATCATCATTTAACTAAAAGCGTAAAGAAGGATGAAGTTGGGTTAGACCGGCTTCGAAATGCCCTTTTACCCTCATGTGCGAGCGAGTGAGACTTAAGCGATGTACATGTTATTCAGATATCAGAAGCATATCTAAGGTAATTTTTAGTAGGAAACCCTGATTTGTTTATAATGGAAGTTGTCATGGCCTTTATCTGATCATCCCCTTTTCTTGTGAATGGGTTTGCAGCGTCAATAAACTTATTCATATAAAATTATTGGCATAGGTCCTTAATTTTAAACATGTGTCAATGGAGGGCGAGGCTCTCCAAATCCGCCCATTTTTGTTTTGTGTTTTATACTAGCACTCTAAGCCTTCGTGTGAAGTTTCGGTGATGAATCCGCGTAGGGCCACAGAAATGAATATTGGTTAATTATGACCATATTTTGGATTCACGCTAGTACGGTCCTAATGTATACTGCTACCAATTTGTATTCATACATATATCATAATTAGAAGCATAGATAGGTAATTTTAAGTGGGGTCCCCTAAGTTCATTATATGAGAAGGAGGCGTGGCATATATCAAATCAACCCCATTTCTTGTACATGGCTTTGTTGCATCAATATACATACTTGTTCATATTAAATTTGGTCCACAAACTTTTTATAGGTGGTAACTTATAAAAGTGTGTCAATAGTGGGCGTGGCTGTAAAAATAAACCAGCAATTTTTTGTGTGTTGTTTAATATAGTACCTTCAACCTTCTCGTAAAATTTCGTTGATGAATCTTCTAAGGGAATTTAGTAATGATTTTAGATTTTTAATGGGCGTTGTATGATGCCCATATTTTTCACGCACACTAGTATGGAGCCAAAATACATTACTGCCCATTATATCCCATATATAATCGATACGAGCAAAGCTAGGTTGATTTAATCCCGAAAGTTCCTTATAGGGAAAATGGGAATGTCCTTTCATTGATCAACGCGATGTTTTGCAGTTGGCTTTATAAATTGAGTATACTTACATATATCCATACCTCCTAGTTGAAAACCCCCTCAACCGCACAAACTTAGTATACCTTTTTATGGGTAAAAGGGTATTAAAATTGCTGCATGCGCTACCTAGATCAGTATCTAATAAGTTCCTCAAAGAAAAAATAATCCCCCTATTTTGATTAAAAAAGGCCGCCTATGTCGTTTTTCGCACATTAATTGAGATTTCTTTGAAAATGAAGTAGGTTGCTGCATTTATTCTTTTAACAGACTTTGTGATAATATTGCCATAGCCAGTTTGGTACCGAGAGTATTTTAATAAAGCTCGGAATATAAGGATGCAAAATTATCTGATATCAGGGCGAAAGTGTTTTGTGCCAAAAACTATGTATATGACTATGATTAATATTTTAATAGACAAAATTTTAGCTTGTCTATCCGGTGTAAATCATACAATGGAAAGGGTAACCTGTGCATATTGATTAATTGTAGTTCTCCACTACGTCTCAGACACTGCAATGCAAAAGAATCTCGTTTGTGTGCTAATTAAGACAGCAACAGTGTTATCATCATAACTCGCTTGTGGCATGAGTACACATAATTCGAGTTTTGAAATTTAGCAATTTATAAAATTCACACGGTAAGCAAAAAATTACCACCTTTCACTTCGACCATAAAAATGTTTTCCCAACGTTCCCGTGAGTAACAATATTAGGCAACCCTCAGTCTTTCACTACCTTCTCAGGGTACAGGGAAAAGCTAAATAGTTCGTGTAGAGGATTCAATTATTCAGGGATGTTGTAAAACTGGAACGTTTTATCGGCTAATCGACCACAATTTGAAAAATTCAAGCGAGCAGGTTGGAATCAAAACCATATCTATCTAGAAGTATTAAGCATCATCGAATTTTTGCAATTGTATCCGGGATATTGCTTGAAGTTTGTATTGCTCTCTACTAATTTACAAAACAAATATTGATAAAAACACGTGTGTTTTCATGTCTAATATTCATTATATATTTCTTAATTTTTACAAATATTTTTACAAAGTATAAATAAATCTCTCAAAAGGGATTCAATTGGTATAATTGATATAAAAATATAAAAGCTATTCAGTCATTATTACTATTAATCTCTTGGAAGGTTTTCCAAAATTTGGTCACGGTACCCGACAGCCTTTGGCATTTCGCTTTTTATTCGTTTTATTTATATATTTTTATTTTACCTGTTTTAATCAAACTTGATAATATTTTTAGAGTTAAACCTAAGAGCATAATGACTTAATTACATACAAGATCTGGTGTCTGCGATGCGCTATATATTTAAAAGGAAACCAGGAAAAACCTTTTCAAAAGTAACCATTTTTATAATTTGGAACAATTGCGGCAATTCTTTGAGTGATTATTTTCAGCGAGTCTTTTGACAGTTCATACTGGGCTCCAAGCGATAATAGTCTCAGGCCGTGCTGGTTGCAGATTTCAATCGCGGACCATTTCTCCAGAAGTTTTATACAGTTTCGGACGGAGTCAGTTGAAATACTTTCAGCTAGAACCATAATTTGTCTAATAATAAATTTAATAGGGGAATAGAAACATTAAGAAGACTCACCATAAGGACACGTTCCATTTTTAACTTTGGTCGAAAGGTCAGTAATCACAAATTTAATAAATTCAGTTTCCAGCATGGAGTTCTTGTACAAAATATTCAGACACTGTGCAACTGCGTGATATGAGTGAGCAAACGGAGCAAGAATTTCGCAAAAGGCTTTTTGCCCTTGAATAGTATCCTTGCTGAAAAATATGTCCGGCTCCACAGATTGTGTAATGTTAATATAATCTTCATCGTCGTCCTGTTCATTACTGTCAGATTCATCTAAATAAGAGGCAATGTTTCGGGCTAACTTCCGGCTCTCCGTAGCAGAGTCCGAATGCTGAGGAATCTTGAATCGAATAAAAATTATTCATGGGAGCTTCACACTGAAATAGCTTTCAAGTCAGATAATCTTACATCTGAAAACTTGATAATATTGTTCACTAATAAATCATCCACAGTATCTTCGAGCAGGTTGTCCAAAATCTGTGTTGGCTTATTTAAAATAAATTCATAGCGGTAAACTTCACAATTTTCTGTTGCCGCTTCTATTAGTTTCTTACGCGAGACTCCCGGAGGATTCTGAGACAAAATAGAGTAATAAATTATTTTATTAATTCAATATAAATTGGTATTTCTCAATGTAACGCACCAATGAAATATTAATACTTTCCCCTTGTTTTGGTAGTAGAGAGTGAAACGTAGTTACCAAAATGGATTGCAGAGCAAAGTGTGGAGTCAGCATGTTGGAATAGTATGCAAGCTCAATCATACTTTCAACAGTTTTCACTGGTTGTAAAATTACTTGTCCATGTTCGTCCTGCGACCGCGTTACAAGGTCTAAAAAAGGAGAGAGAGATACAAACACAATAAAATAAATACCATTACTTTAACTTTATCAACTAAAATTACCGTTTCCCAGTAAATCACTAGCATAGTTAATAATATGCATCGAATCCCCTGAAAACCCCATATCTTTACGTCCCTTCAACGTATCACGCAAATTATTTAACTCAGCAGCAATGTCCTTATCGACGGCACCCTCGCGGAATCGAGTGAGTAAAAGAAAGGCCAGAGCATTGGTTGACATCACGGATGTAGCTGCTGCGCAGTCATACACAACTTGTCGTGATATGCTATCGATTAGGGTACGATGTTCCTCGCACACCACATCAGTGCCATACAAAGATGATGTGGATTGGTTGTGCTGCAAAGTTCTGCAAAAAATTATATATACACAATTCTGGCCACATTTTCCACGCACTGAAGTTTTTACCTTCCAGCTGGTTTATACACTTTCATACTGCCTTCATTTTTAGCAATTTTGTTATATGAAAGGACAAGTTCCCGAATGGAGTAGGGTTCATTGAAGTCAATTCGCATCAATCCATAGTTCGAATTGAGTGTCTGTAGAATTTTTGGAAGACAACTTAAGAAAATTTCAAACACTCTAAATGGAGTAATGGAGTGTACTTCTCCGCAAATGCATATAAGCGACATACCTTCCATATCCCCATAATAGCCTTTTTAAATGTTTCGGGTGCCTTTTTGTCACCTTTCTGTTCTCTCACAAAATTTCCGTCGACCAAACGTTCATAATTCACAGAAACTGGGACTATCATCGCGTCTGGTATACTATTGTCCATGAAAGCACTAACAATGACAGACAAAATACCTCCTTTCGGCATACAGGGCTTACCGGTACGTGTTCGACCGCCTTCAATGAAGAACTCTACGTTGTGGCCCATTTTAAGGGCATGTTGCAAATAAAGGTGCAAAATAGCGCGATACAGAACGTCTTTCTTCCCAACTACAGGATCAATCTTCCGTTTGATAAAGAAAGCACCCAGACCACGAAGTAAACTCCCAAAAACCGGTATTTGCAAATTGTTGCCCGCGGCAACTAAGGGACTGCGGATGTCGTTGTTAGTCAAAATAAAAGTAACCATTATATAGTCAAGGTGACTGCGGTGAAGCGGAAGGAAAATGAGGGGAATTCCAGGTGCACGCTTTGATGCTGCTTGAAGCATTTCAATCTGTTTCGTGTGCGTAACCACACCTGATAGGAAGCACGGTAATAATCTGTACAACAGCCATGAAGTCAACGACAACAAAAAATTGTTTACTGTAGAGCGCATATCCATCAAAATAGTCCATGCGCGTCGTTCCTGACACTTCAAAATATTATTATACGCCACATTATCAGTTTCACTGTTTATACTACCACTGTCTATATCGGCATCTGGCATTGATTTCTGTTCCTCGGCAATTTTCAAAAGTTGTTGTTCCCGCAACAACTGTTCGCTGGACTGTTTAACAGCACGTTGGAGCATTGGATCTTTTTGAACTATGCCAGACACCTGAAAGAGAGTAGACACTATATATCAATGTCTTCTGAATTTTCATCAACAACCACCCACCTGTGGATACTCAAACTTTTTATTACGCAGGGATTGTGCAACGTAAGGAAAATAGGTGCCCCAATCAAAGAGAGAGTTGTAGGGCTTTCGACCCGCATGCGGGGTAGCTATCAGCATATTCTGCGTGCCTACACCGTGCGCAAGCATATTCTGAGGCTTGGTTTCCTGTAAAGAGAAAATCATTATTCTATTGTCACTTAAATACATAGTAGATTAATGCAACGTGACGTAATCAATCCAAATCATATCTTGAGATGAAAATCTGACATTTTTCATATTTCTTCCAAACAAACCTCAAACCAACCACGCGCCTGAAACCCTTCCTCAGCCATCTTTGTAAGTATGCCAATTGCTCTGAAACCTAAGGGTTCCAACAAACCACAGAAATATTCTTATTGATAACTAGACCGACAATCAGGCAGCAAACTTAAATGCAATGCTTAAAAAAGAACATAGAACACAAACAAATCCGGATTCGGTGTGCTGCCAATACGTGCGCATTAATAACATCAGAAATTTGCAAATGATGCCACTTATAAGAAAACTATGTAAATTTAATTAGATTGGAATCAAAATAAGAAAACCACTATCTTTTGTTCCTTTGTGACGTAATTTGTATACAAAAAATAAAATTATATAATAAACCATTCTTCTGATTTTTCAAAACATGCATTCAAATTATGAGCGTTTCGCTTCTGCCGATGTTTTGAAAATGATTATTCATGTGGTTATTATTTTTGGAGCAATAGCAGAGAATACAGAGAAATGACTCTTAATTTGCGCACACTTACACATGTGCAAAACATGTGTGACTGATTTTCTTCAGAATTCTGGTTAGCCAATGATAAACAAACCTATCTATATAGGCAACTAATGATAAGTTTTTTTTAAAAGTCAGAAAATTTGTCGTTTAAGTGTCCCGTCTCTATGGTCTCGGGCAATAGGTAACAATAAATTTATGACTATTCATAGTCGGAAAAGCGATACAATGACGCAATATGAGGGAAACTTTAAATGTTTATGTTAGCATTGACCTTTCTTCAACTGCTAGACTAAGCTAAAATAGCTAAACGATCTATCTTCCAACGGATGTATATACATATATACCAAACATACAATTTGATTTAAACAAGACTAACAAACATAAATACAAATACTTTTACACATATATACATACATTCGAAAAGAACACTGAGCAATTATAATAAAATTCAATCAGGCGATAAGGAAGTGGAATTCAAACCTAGAAGTTTGACATATAAATATTCACTTACAGATTTTGCACCACTACGCAGTGTTACTAGAAGTTCATTGCCCATATTGTTGAAATTAACTAGCGATGGACGGTAGTTCATTTTCAGATTCAGGTTAGGAAATAATCCAGCAATTATTGCAGGAGCTCTATATAAGAACAAAAGAAAAGTAAAATTCTTTTAAATTTATTTTATAAAATTTTGTTTCAAATGTTATTTGTACATAAATTAACTTATTCACGAATTTAAGAGAAAAATTAATTCCAAAAAGGTTCACGTTTAGCGCATAACGATAAATTTCTCCTTTAATGAGTATTATAATGGATTATTCATTGTACCACTTAATTAGTTGAAGTGGTTCAGTGTCCCAGAAGAGGGGGTGTTCAGAACATATGTATATTATCAGTATATCTATAAACTTCCCTGTTTCTTTGTTTGAATTCCGGGCAATTATTCGTATTTATAATTCATCGTAAAAATTGCGCCTATTAGTTTTATTGTAGCGCTAGCTATCGACTTCAACTTATCATTTAAAGGTTGGTGCCATTTTTAGTCAACAAGAGGAATTAATCTTTTGAGCTTTGTACTTAGAGTTAATCGCTTAACTAATTACACAAGAAGCATTTAAGTTTATTTTCATTTTATTGACTTCTATTTCGGTAAACGAAAATAGGTTCAAATTAGAATTATTGAATGTATTTAATTCGACATTAATTTATCTTACATTACATTACATTAATTTATCTTACATACAATTTATCTTACCGCCATAGTGTAACTAAAAAGTGTATGTATGCATCAGCATATTTTCCCTTGTGAATTGTCAAAATAAAATTAATCGCCTACTGAAATAAAAGCAATCGCCTACTGAACAAATAACTTTAAATTAAATGGAACAATTCAGTGGATCTGGAAATTTTCTCAATCATATGCATACATATATATGTACTTTACATCACAATTTACCGAATTCAAGAAAAAGAAAGTCACATATTCCTCAAATATTAATAACATCTTTAGGAGTGATGCAAGTTCAGACTAGCAATAGTATTCTAACAGATTGTTTTCTTTCTATCTTCTATATACATATACATATATATATATATATATATATATATATATATATATATATATAAATAATATATATATATATATATATATATATAAATAATATATATATATATATATATATATATATATATGTATATATAAAAAAATATATGTATATCCTATATACAAACATATACATATATGTGCATAAGTATTGTTGCAGATTTATATTTGAAAAATTAGTCTATTTGAGTATTATTTCTGGAAGGAGATTTATGCTTATGCATAAATTGTCTATTATTTTTTATATAATAACATAGATACATATGTATTTCGCTACAGCTGACATTACAAGCATGGATACATACATACATACATATATATTTTTGCCCCGACAAACTTAAATATTATATTAAAAAAGGTTTCAAAAGAAAAAGATGTAAATATATGTATTGCTACTGTGTAATATATGTAAGCAAGTACACCTCCTTCTTAGGTTTAATGTTGAAGGTAGTCGATGTATGTAAATCCATTCCTAGTTATTATCAAATGGAATTTGATTACGACTCAGACCAGACTCACAGGAACCCAACTCACTGAATATGTATGACAGATAACAATCAAAATTTTTACTCTATTCGCATGCCTAAAAATACCGACAGTAACGCTAATTTGGCTGGCATTCGTTGTTGTTCACACAAACACACTTACTTTCGTGTATGCATATGTACTATGTAAATATATACATACCTTGTTTTCGCGTAGATATAGTAAACAATGAGAGCCACTGACGCAACTTCAACACAACCCAGCAGCGAGAACTCCGCCGCACTTTGGATTAAATTCATCATTGTGGTAAAAATTATAAGGCTTTATAATCTCCACAGCTGCAACTGCAGATCGAGGAAACCGCCTAAACGCGAACAACGTATTGTTTGTGGTAAACTGAATGCACTTTTACCAATGACCATTCACAATGACTTAATCTACAAGGAGCGATGAATAGTAGCAGAAGTTCCTCGCAAGCCTGTAGCTATAGTATGTATTATTGTATTGCGGGATTTTTAATTTGTGCCAGTGTTCGCTCGATCCTTGATTATATATACATAAGTAACAAACGAATGCTGCTGCTTTTTAGAATTTACCACGTCTCGTCGGATAGAAACATCGTATGATCTGCTTTCGGATTCTGGCATCCAACCAGAGTGTTCAACGTTTGCTGATAGTGGTGATAGTAGCAAAAACGCTTCGTATCGACAAACTAATTTAAAACTGTTAAAAATTTCTTTGTTAATATTGCAATTTTTATTTATAAACTAACCACAGCACAATATGCAACGGAGTGATGTGAACGTCGCGATCGCTCGTATTTTAATTAAATTTCAATTAGCGCAGTTTCTGAGGGCAAAGCGAGCGCAGTTAAAGAGAGAGCTCGTCTGGATGGAAGCGAAATGAGAACACTGTATAGCTTGATACAGACCAAAACTGATAACAATCGGAGTTCTTATCAACGCGTGCGTAGTTGTATATGAGAAGCACGCAAGTATATTATATGCTGTGTATGTGTACGATCGAGTCAATCTCTTTTTTCAATTGCAGTTTCGCATTTGCATGTATATGGTGAAAATGTTTAATCTCGAAAGGGACTAATTCAATCCTCTCTGAAATCGATGAAAACTGAAAATCGTAAAAATGGCTCTACTTGAGTTCGAATGTAAAAAATATATACATACATATATTTTGATTGTTGGATAATCATGTGTTATATTTGAATATGCTATGGAAATTTATTTATTCAGCTAAGTTCCGCCCTAAGGCCGAAAAATACAAATTAATGGTATAATTTCCAAATGTATTTTATTTCAGAATTAGATATGAAGGATCATGCTAATTCCTCAGAGAAAAAGAAATTTATTGAAATTGGAAAATCTACTGTAAACAACTCATAGCACATTCGAACAGGCACGCATCAATATGTCAACGTGAAAATATATTTGAGAAAACATTGCTTTTAAATAGATCCATATTCAAATTATAAAATAATATTTAATATGTGTGTATGTAGGTCGCTTCATATTTATGACAATCTAAAGCACATTTTTGTAAGTAATGTATTTTCTAAGTTTTTCAAATGATTTGTACAACAAAAATATATACATACAGTATGTCAAGTAATTGTTTACACTATGAAAAAAAATCATAATTTTTCTTTTATTCTTTCAAAAAAAAGTAAGACTTTATTTTTTTGGTTATTTTTTTTACATATTTCATTTAATTCATGTGTTTACAACCAAATACAAAAAAATTCAGCACATAATAACAACGAAAACAAAGAAAATATAACAAAAACAAAATAAATCCGAAAATTTGACTGTCAAGAAATTGTTTACACTTAATGTTTTCGCACAATGTTTGCGTTGTGGAATTCATTTACCGTTATCGGCTTCGATGTTTTTTTGTGCAACGTGCAATTTTTTGTCGTATAATAACAATAATAGTATCTTATTCTTCCTTTGTTATTCAAATTGAACAGTTGTTGTGTAGTTATTTCGAAATCCTGATGCCTGGCAAAAGAACATCATTTAATGTTAGGCAGTTGGTTTATTATAACCACTCCATAGGGAAAACTGTCAAAGAATTACTAGACATGTTTTGCTTGACAAAAAAAACAATATATAACATTTTAAACCGCGTGAAAAATGAAAATAGACTGGAGCTTAAGTCTTCCAATGGTCGACCATGCAAAATATCAGAGCGAACAGAACGCCATTTGACAAATATAGTGGGGGGAAACCCACAGATTTCGACGAGAGAGCTTGCTAAGGACCTAAATAAAGAGTTTGGAGTTGTGGTTTCGCACGAAACTGTACGACAGGTATTGAAAAAAAATAAATACTCATCAAGAGTGGCGCGAAAAAAACCATTGTTATCAAAAGCGAACATTCAGAAGCGATTGTCTTTTGCTGAGATGTACATGGACCAACCTGATAACTTCTGGGATGACGTCATATTTTGTGACGAAACGAAAATAATGCTGTATTACAACGATGGGCCTAATAAAGTCTGGCGAAAACCGTTAAAGGCATTGGAAAAACGAAACATAATTCCAACTGTGAAATTTGGAAAACTATCGGTGATGGTATGCGGCTTTATTTCAAGCAAGGGAGTCGGTGATTTGGCTTTTGTTGAAAATACGATGGATGCACAGCAATATTTAAATATTTTAAAATGTAATTTGATCAATAGTGCTAATAAATTTGGGCTAAGAGACGTCAATAAACCTCTGTTCAAATTTTATCAGGATAATGATCCAAAACATAAGGCATATATAGTAAGGACGTGGCTCCTTTATAATTTTAAAAAAGTATTTGATGCGCCAGCCCAAAGCCCAGACATGAACCCCATTGAAAATTTGTGGGTTTATTTAAAGAAAAAAGTGGCCAAACGACATCCAACAAACCGTGAACAATTGAAATCGTATATATTAGAAGAATGGAACAATATTCCTGATACATACGACATGCAGAATTTAATTTATTCAATGAAAAGAAGATTAAAAGCTGTCAGGGATTCAAAAGGTGGTCACACAAAGTATTGAAATTGTTTTAGTATTAATATTCCTCTACTTTTATTAAAAAAATTGATGTAGTGTAAACAATTTCTTGACAGTCAAATTTTCGGATTTATTTTGTTTTTGTTATATTTTCTTTGTTTTCGTTGTTATTATGTGCTGAATTTGTTTATATTTGGTTGTAAACACATGAATTAAATGAAACATGTAAAAAAAATAACCAAAAAAATAAAGTCTTACTTTTTTTTGAAAGAATAAAAGAAAAATTATGATTTTTTTTCATAGTGTAAACAATTACTTGACATACTGTATGTAAAAATTCGTATAAAGCTGAGAAGAAAAAAAAAAATTTAACGACCAGAAACTCCCAATCAATTAATATAGCCCCCAGCAGAGGGAAAAACTGTAATGCGCTGACGACAAAAAAAAACATCATTTGTGTATGTAAACATCGCTACTGGGATGCAAGCGTTCTTATTCAATTGTTTCTAGTGCTTTAAAATACTTCACATAAATATCAAGTGTTAATTCTATCATGTTGGTCCTTAATGCACCGTTTCACATATATATGTAGAAGTAATTTATTACTCTTTCTCCAAAACTCTTATATTTCCAATTCAAATAGTTGTTCTAAATATGCAATGAAATGTTCTCGTCCATTTACTGAAAGTTCTGTTTGTCCGTCGAAATAAAGAAACACAAACTTAGTATACCCTTTTTTGGAGTAAAGGATATAATCAAGAGAAAAAATGTCTGGTTACTTCTGTACAATATCCAAGACGCTCCCTTTTTTAATAATTGGTACAAAATAAATATTTACAATTTTGGTTCAGGGAGTTATGATCATCTATTTGCGAACATTTGAATTAATCAAAAAAGAAATTACATATTGCAATATGTGCAAGCGTCCACCAAATTCTTTTTTGTATTATATTAAAAATTTCACAAAGTAAAATTGAAAGAGTTGGGAGTTTTCGATGCAGGCAAAGCATTTTTTGATCCACTGTATACAAAGAACACAAATTCATATTAAATGCATTTAATAGACGAACATAACATAGTGATTCCGACCATCTACAGCCAAGACAAATATGTTTTTATCATCTTCTAAATTGACAGGCTAAAAGAACACCGCGACCTAAAAGATCTATTGTGCAGATCTTCTAAATAGTATGAATTCTCCCTCACCTCATTTTATCAGATTCCGCAATGTTTAGATGAAAACAATGGTTGTGGTTGGATAGTATTATCGCTATGTACAAATTTAATAAAATAATAGAGTGACATTACTAACTAATTCTGTTTTTAATTATATATTATGAATGAAATTCATACATACATCAGATGAATAAAAAGAATAAAGTTTAATTATTTTTGACACAAGTGTTCACTTTTTGGCTGCTGGCTTTTTAGTGGCAACCTTCTTTTTCCTTGCTTCGAAAGCTTTATTTAGCATTTTGCTACGGTTAGCTGCAGCTTTGGTAGCCACAACAGCGAAGTGGGATTTCGCCAAATCAACGTTCCTCTTCTTTGCACTGGCCAGAGATTTGGCGATGGTGCGTTTTTCTGCAGCCAAAGCCGCACGACGTCTTAAAACTTCAGCGTATGGGTTTAATTTAACAAGTTGACGCACGTTAGACAAAGGATTAAGGCGACGTACGCGACGGAACACCTTCTTGCGTGGGTCACGAAGAACCTTACGGATCTCCTCAGACTTCAGCAAACGCGACAAATCGGTGTTAGCCATTTTGGGTTGTGGAAGATTATAGGCCTTCTTAAGAGTTGCTGGTTTCTTCCAGGTGCCGAAAAGGTCATTAAGACGACCAAAAGCAGACTCGGTCCAGATAACAAACCGACCGACATGACCGCCTGGAGCCAACTTAAGCAAGTTCATTTTGTCTACATTCATAGTATCTATCCCTGGGATGTTCCGGAAAGCGCGGCGGAGACCTTCATCCTTATAATATACAATCAATGGACCACGGCGTGCAATGCGACGCCGGTTACGCATCGTTCCACGGCCAGCACGGAAACGCTGAGACTTGTACACCTTAAAAAAACAAAAATAAAACACTCAAATAACTGCCATTAAACCCAAACACTATAAACACAAATATAAAACTATTCCATTTAAATATTGTTATATGTTCCTTTCAAATACCCCGATTGATTAGCGTAAATCGCTCAACAACGGAACGCCTAAAGAAAGAAGTTTATTTAGCAGAAACATTATTCGTTTATAGAAAACACTCAACAGATAATTTATATTAAATTACTGTTTCAGATTCTGCTTTTAATGTTTTTCGATTTATTATTATATGGCACTCACCTTTTGAATGTCAGCCCAAATCTTCATGCGTCTAAGGAAAACTACGGCTTGTTTTGTTTTCTGTAGCTTTTGCACATCATCAGAAACTACTAATGGAAACTCGGAAACACCGTCAATGATGTGACCTTTAGACTGGACCAAAGCAGGAACGCCAGATGCTGCGATAGCAGACACAACTGCGTAACGGCGTTGGTTTACGTTAATCTTGCGGTGCCAACGACGGAAGGTCTTAGTTGGAGCAAACATTCGACCACCACGACACATATTGCCGAAAGCACCCTGACCGGAACGGTGAGTACCACCTCCACGGACACGTGGAATACGTGCGACAGCGCGACCAGTACCCCACGACTCAGCAGAGGTTTGGTGACCTATGGTGATGAAATACAAAAATTCAATCGCTATTTTCAAAATATGCAATCCATTTACAAACCTGCTTGTTCACTCACGGCGTACGCCTGCCGTTTGTTGCGACGCATCAATTGGTGCACCTCATTAACGACATCTGGGCGGATAGGAGCTTTGAATACTGCCGGCAGGCATATATTCTTCTCCTTAACTTGCTCGTTTTTGTCACTATAAATAGACACCAAAGGTCTAGCGTTGGCTAAACTCTGAAAGAACATTTTTTAATATCAAACATAATATGCATAAGCAACGCAGCCAAACACGCCGATGCCCTACCTAGAATATAAGGAACATGAATTACCAAACTAAACACGTGTACATTCTTTATGAATTTTGCAACCAATTTTTGCCCATTTTCTACGTATATTCCCTCACTTTTTCATTCACACAGTTGTGAAACTGCTTTTAATTTCATCTTATCTCAAATCTTACCATTTTTCCTTGCAAACTATTCCAAAAAAAATGATTAAAATTTCTCTGCAGTAATACAGACGTCCTCCATTAAACAACAGTGGACCGAAAAGACAGTTTGCTGCTTGCTGCCGGAAGTTTAAAATGGTGGAAAACTTGTTCAACACAAAAACAACAGATGTCGCTGAAAAATTGCAATATTATGTCAAAATGGGTGTGTTCAGAATAGCACTTAATCTTCCACCAATGGAGTATTTAACTTAATGGAATATTTTCAATCAATTATAGAAAATTTTTTTAAAGATATAAATGTCCATCAATTTAAAAATTCCTTATATTCAAAAAATTTGGTAATTAACGCACTATATATATTGTCTAATAAAATAAAGTTTGCTCCTTACCCCTAATGTAACATAACACAAGAGGGAAACCAGGGAGCACTCTGAGGGAAACATTATTAAAATGATTATTCGAACGTAATTCGAACGAAATAAATTATATGTGGTAGCTGTAAAGAAAATGGTAGCCGCAGGAATTCAAAATTAAAATATTTACAGTAATTAAGTTTCATAAAAAATAAACATAAAAAAGTCAGTCTGCAATTTTAGATTGAAGGATCAAAAATCATATGGCAGGTGAAGTGGTTGTAGATGCATTGCCGTACATAGATCATGGCTACGATGATCCAGGAGTTAGGGAGTCTGTATGTCGAAATATTTAAAATTTTTTTTTTTATTTCTAATCAATATTATTAATTTAGGCATTAGCCATGGTTGAGGAGGAATGCAGACGCTACCGGCCTACTAAAAACTATCTTGACCATTTGCCTCCATTAAATGCGAACGCGTTTGAGACCAAAACGATGGCACTTGAGTTTGAGCGGATACAGAATAGACTTCCAATGGAGACATTGAGTATGAAACGCTACGAGTTACCACCACCAAGCAGTGGTAAACTTTCAGAGGTATCTGCTTGGCAAGAAGCTATCGAAAATTCTAAGGCCCAACTTGAACACCAGTGGGTTCGTGCCATGAATTTAGAGTTAATGCTGGACTATGGTATAGAATCTTGGAAAGCTTTTTTGGAAATGTTTACCGCAAATCAAGCTAATGCGCAAGTAAAACTGCAGCAACTGAAAAAAGACATTCAGGATATAAACTGGCAACGGAAGCAGGCGCAAACGCTTGCCGGAGAAAAGTTGAAGAGCCTAGAGGCCAATTGGGTTCTGCTCGTTTCCAAGAACTATGAAATTGAGCAACAATGCGCTGAAATGGAAAAGCAAATACAAAAGGTACAATTACGCCTTAGAGTGTTAGAAGAAGAGGAACAAGAACAGCTACAAATGAATGGAAATATTGAAGACAATAATCATGTAAATGATACACATCCATGTCTACTTTAGATGGTTTATTACTGTTATTTGTACATTAATAATTATTTTAACAAGCTTTGCGTATATATTATAAATATATTATATAACTACAAATAAGATTATAGTATATAACTGCTTATTGTATAAAGATAGATTTCGCAAAGTTAGCGCAAGGCAAGTGCAGTTGGCCGCACGCCTCCTATCGACCGACACATACTAGGTTTAATTGATGCCTATTAATGGGAGAATATTGTTATTAGTTGAACGAGCTACAGTCCCATAGCGTCAACGAGGAAATAGATATGCATACTCCAGGTCGAGTATAGGCGGGTGCTTTTTAAACTCTAAAGTGTAGTCTCAGGAACATTTTCACAATGCAGTGGTTTCGTGAGTGGATTGATACACTTCGGTCGCTGAGGCTGTTGTGCAGGCAATTCAGATTCATTAGTTACTTGCCTCAATCCCATAGTCAGTTCCATTATTTTTTGTTCCAATTTTCGTATCCGTGCTTGGTATTTTCGTTTGTTTTGTTCAAGCAATTGATTCAAACTACTGCAAAAGAAGACACCAATTCAAACATTGATAAATAAGCGATTATCGGACAATATTCCTGTGTAACTCACGTGTTTGAATTTTGCAACTCCCTAATGTTTTTGTGCAGCTGCTCGTACTTTTCGTAAGAGACCTTTTGTGACGCCGAAACTGAGGCGATCAATGCCTGTATCCGATTTTTGAGTTCAGACTCTCGCGATAACGCTTCGACTAGTTGTTGTTCAGTCACCGCCGCGTGTTCGACTTCGGACCATAAACCTCTATTCTCTAACATATGCTCGGGGTGGAATAGCATGTTGGAATCTGTTGTTAACTGATTCAATGCCTCTTGTAGGATACCTATCCTGCTCATGGCATATTGTTGTTCTCTATTCGCTTCGTCGGCCTTGGATTTAAGCTCAATATTTTCCTCCCGCAAATTTAACAGCTCTTGCATAAATGTAGCCATTTCCAAATCCATCTGAGATTTTTTCTCTTTATCAAGAAAGTCTTTCCCGCATTCTAGAGCTAAGCGCGACTTCTCATGATAGTCACTGAAGGGTGATTCCAGGTTCACTATTGTGTTTTGGACCGTAGAACGCCGTCCTTTGAGTTTCGACACATGATAACGCAAGCGGTTGTCATCTTCTGGTGTCCATGTGGCGCATGGCTTATCAGGAATGTTGAAACTGACAAAGGAATTTGTATAGCGTAATATACACGCGAATAAATTTGTTTTGAGATTTTTACGTACGTATTTTGCCAAGGACCTAAACTATGTTCGCACAAATTCTTTTCACTCTCAAGCCTATCTAATAAATGACGAGCAACAGACTCAACAGCCTTTCGGCTTTCTTCAGTGGCTACCGACTTGTCTTGCATCAGAGCTAACCTAAATAAATGTATATTAACAGAGCTGAAAATGTGTCTGCATAATACTACTCACTTGCTCTCGAGCAATGCCAACATAACGTCGTATGCTTCAATAGCACGGTCACTGCAATTCACAGCCGATTGTAGCGCTATTGCATTTGATTCGTATTTGCCACACAACAAATATAGGTGTTCACAGTGCTCTTTGCACTCATCCAACGTCAAAGAGAGAAGTGTATTCCGCACCTTCAGTTGCTCAACTTTGCGTTGTAAACGCTGGTGTTCGGTAGCTAAATCCAAATCTGCAGAACTTTCCACCATACTTTTGTTTTGCTTACCTTCCGAATGGAAATCCACCGCATTACCTGGGTTCTTCATACATGGTGCAAGATTAAATACTACTATGTGGTTGTTTATCACATATAAGAGACTTACTAAGCTATTCATAAGATCGGGCGCTAAAATATTGCCAATGTCAGTTTTGCCACCACAGCGAAGCTTAACCCTCTCTGCCATTTTAAGAATAGGTGGGGTAGTTTGTAGGTTTGTTAGAGGGTCGCATTGCTTTAGTAATGTCAAGAACTCTGAAGGAAATCAATTGCAAGTGAATTAATAAAGGGTACCTAAAATTAATAGTATTGCACTCCGACTTACCCGACTGAGGGGTGTCGAAATAATCGACTTTTTCTTCATCCTCAAAATTCTTCTGCTCCTCAAATTTCTTCTGCTCAAAATGAAGTTGTTCTAAGGAACAATTGCTTTCGTTGGCTTCCATATCGTCATTAAATTTTTCGGTACTTTGTTGTTCTTCATCCACTTTATTTCGATCCAGTCGTAGCAAATTGGCAATTTCAGACTGTAATAAAGCAATCTGACCTTTGAGATGGAATACTTCCTCCTGCAATGTCTGTAAATTCCAGCAAGCCTACGATTGCAGAAACACTAATTTATAAACCAAACGCAAACGTACCTCAACTTGACATTTGTTCACAGCATCGTTCAGTTTAAAATCATCCATTATTTCCGCGCATATATTATCATCCCTATTCAGAAAGCCCTCGCCAACCGAATAGGTACCACCATCCAGAGGATCAGTTTGGCACTCAGCGTCTGGATTCGTTAAATTCAATTCGGAATTATATACGGAACCCTCTTGAAAGCTGATTTCTAAGGAATAAAACAAAGAAAAAAAAAACACCAGTAAGCAAATAGATTTATATTGATGTAATTCCTGCTCACCACTACCCTCCGGTTCCAGTTCCTCCGGTATCGAGGTCTCTTGCTTGGCACGTAATTTTTTACTCAATTCAGCGATGACGCAGTGCATTTCAGTTATTCGGCATTCGTGGGCAGCACTAACCACTTCTAAACGACGAAAGCACAAGTCTTTTTCAGCAACACACTCCGCTAGCTGCCGTTGCATTTTCGTACGTTGTTCATCAGCTTGTTGAAGACGTTGGGAAAGCTCACGTACTTGCGTCTCCAATTGATGTATTGATAAATTCTCCACCTAAAACAAAAACGTGCTGTGAGAATTGCCAACCGTTGATTGCTACAATAATGATAAACCACTTTAATTGGTTTCACGGGTAGTGGCTGGTATGCCACAGTGTATTGCCAGCTATGTAGAATATCAGCACGCTGCAAATGAATGGCCCTTGTGTTAACTATAGCACAACACAAGCAGCTAAGACATCGCGGTAACAGGACCTCTGATATCATTTTGCCCCATTGTACCGTAACCAACTGACGGTCATTTTTTGGAGTACGTCGTCCGACTTACGCCTCGGATTTCTATTTCGCAATTATAAGCATTCAAATACATGTCGTCATTTGCTCTTACCTCATGTCCTTCATTCGGCATCTGCGCACTAGTCCACATTCGTCCGAATAAACAAATACATTCTTTCCCGCCTACCTTATTTACTATATCCAACGTAGAACATGAACTGATGTTATTATCGCTTTCATTGGTGTCACGCTGAGTATGATCCGGAGAATCAATTTCTCCCAGTTGTTGCTGTATTGTGCCACCACGGGGGGATATACTCCCGAAAAGATAATCCACTTCGTCTGGATGTTTTATGTCTGGTTGTGCTTCGTGTATACCCTTCGAAACACGCCCCATATTACGACGAATGTTGACCACTCCACCCTTGGAGATGTCGGTGGTTCGTTGGATTTTGCTCACTTTCGCAAGGTGCACATCATTGGACATTTTCCAGATCCTTTTTATCTTTTTGCTTTCATTTATTACTTCTTAATTCTATTTTTAACACTTTTATCATCGTCTTTCCCTTTCATGTCTACTTTTCTGCCACAGCCAATCGGGAGCACGCCCAAAACACCTTTAGTATTTTATTGCTTCTTTCCATTATACCAATTTTGCGTTCGCCATGCTATTATTGCATAAAGAATTTCAAACAATTTCACTTTTCAAGATATTTCTTTAAATCCCATTAAAGAAAAAGACTTCACACGACGCACCATAGTCTGCCACTCATTAAAAATTAGTAATACATTACCAGGGTTGCAATTTTTGTATTTATTTATTTGTCCCTTGTAATATTACTGTAATTATTAAGTATATTCAGTAAATTGTTTGGAATTTCAGATCCTTTGTGAATTCTAATTTTCCTTACGGCCCATATATTTTTCTCAATCCACAAGGGAAAAACTCGTTGTAACATGCAGTTAATTGTTACACTATGCATGTAATCAAATTTATGGAACTTATATACCATGTAATTCCATTGAGGGCTAAAACGTTAATTTTCAAAATTTGTACTGTAATGCATAGAGTAGTATCATAGAGTAGCATAGAGAAATAACTTCGTAAATCTAACAACAAAACCAATGGGAAATCGAATGCAAGTGTATAGCTGCTTCGGGTCCACTAGCGATCAGCTGTTTCATAGTGGACCCCAGGGAACAAATACATTTGGACCCTAAGTACACGAATACACTTTTATGATTAAAGGCCGATTTACATATAGCGTAAAAACGCCAGGCAGCAAAACGCTAACAGCAGAAAAAACTGTCGCTTCGATAAAGTTTCCATGAAACCAAATGGAGCCATTTACACATAGCGTTTTGCAGCTAGCGTCGGCGACGCGTTGTCGGGCAGCAATATTTTAGTTGCCCCTGGTAGCGTTGGGAGCGTCGTTTCGGAGCTGCCGAATCTCGTATGTCGCATTGTGTGCGTACCAAGTGATTTCAATTTGTTTCAGATTTTATTTTGTACCCGTTGTTTAGGTATTTGGTTTCTTATTGCAAACATTTGTAATAATGTATGTCGGTTGGTCAAATTTTTAAATGACAAAGTATATATACCACTTATGGACTTTTATATATGTAATTTATAATTTAGTATATTTATTGTATTTCTTTTTATATTTTTTTCTCTTTCATTTTATGAAACTATTGCGATGCATTCTAATATTGCTACGTTGCTATGAAGTGCGTGTGTACAGTGAATCAAAAAAGTATTGGCACAGCTCAATTTTCAAAGTTTATTTGCTAATAACTTTTTTTCCACACCACTTACAAAAATAATTAGTATACAATTTTTAAAAAGGAACATTTTATTATATAATTAAAACATAACATATTTCATATTTCACTTTTTTCCAGGTGTAATGTTATAAAAACTAAAAAAACTCATTATTTTTCCTCAAAAAAGTATTGGCACACATGTAAAAAATTTGATTTCTGGTAAGATTTATGAACATTTAATATTTGGTTAGACCTCCATTGGCCTTAATAATTGCCGCTAAGCGTCTAGCCATACTTTTTACTAAGTTAGATGTCTCCTCTGGTGTTATGTTTCCCATTCTGTCCGTATGGCTTCCTTGAGTGAGTTCTTTGATGTTGTGCGATGACGTCGTATTTTCTTTTCCAGTAAACCCCAAACATGTTCTATAGGATTCGTATCTGGCGACTGTGGAGGTGTTTTGAATTGTTTGCAGTGGTAAATTTGCCATTCTTGTACAAGATACGACGAATGTTTCGATCATTTTTTTGCTGGAACATAAATGTTTTCGCATCTAGCCCCAACTTTCCAACACTTGGAGTCAAGCTTTCTTTTAAAATATTCATATATAATTTCTTGTCCATTTTCTCATCAATAAAGACGAGATTTCCCACGCTAGAAGCCGCCATACACCCCCATACCATGACATTGCCACCGCCATGCTTCACTGTTTTTATTACATTATTTTCTGGCAGCTCTTTGTTTGGCTTTCGCCAAACTTTTTGTGCGCCGTCTGAACTAAATAGGTTAAACTTCGATTCGTCACTAAATATCACACGATTCCAAAATGATTCCGACCGATTAATATTGAGTTTGGCGAACTCCAGCCTCTTTTTTATATTTACAGGCGACAGGCAAGGTTTGCGTCGAGGAACTCGTCCATGATAACCAGCTCTGTTTAGTGTATTTCGAATCGTTTGTGGGTCGAACTTTTGTTGAAATTTTTGCTGTATTTCATGGCATAATTTGACGGCCGAAGTCTTTGGATTTTGAGCTACTGCAGCTACTACAATCCGCTCCTGGCGTGGTGTAAATTTTTTTGGCCTTCCAGATCTGCTCTCACGCTGTAATTTTCCGAAGTTTATGTAATGTTTTATAATGTTTCGTACACTTGAATATGGCCTCTGTAATAGATCTCCAATTTCTCGATACGATTTTTGCTGTACGTAAAGATTTATTATAATCTTACGGACGTCTACCGGAATTTCAGAACCTCTGCCCATTTTGATTATTCTTTCAAGAAATACAATATCAACACTAACTTGAAATATTAGATAAAAATTAAAACGCAATAATTGAGCAGAGAGAAAAGAAATGGAGCAAAGAAAACTAAAGGATTACCGTTATTTGAGCAAAAACATTACACTCACACAACGTGTGCCAATACTTTTTTGAGGAAAAATAATGAGTTTTTTTAGTTTTTATAACATTACACCTGGAAAAAAGTGAAATATGAAATATGTTATGTTTTAATTATATAATAAAATGTACCTTTTTAAAAATGGTATACTAATTATTTTAGTAAGCAGTGTGGAAAAAAAGTTATTAGCAAATAAACTTTGAAAATTGAGCTGTGCCAATACTTTTTTGATTCACTGTATATAACGACATCAGATATACTGTGTTTGTTCACACACTCCCATTGCCCCTTGTATTCTAATTTTCTATACGAATTCATTCGTTTGTAAATCAGAGAAATAAAGTAATACTAAACTCTTACATATAGTATGTGTTAAAGTATCTTTTCAATCATGTAATTATTCTTGTTTAAGTGCAGATACCAATTGGATTCGGTACCAATGTGAGTACTTGTATTTGGATTTTTGACATCCCAATTCAAATATAAAAAAATTTCAATTTCTGCTGCTCACGTTGCGGTCGCTTAGTGTGAATGAAAAAGCGTTTTTTCTCCGCCCTGATAGCGTCAAGCTGCGCTATATGAAAACCGGCCTTAATGCGCTAAAGGCCCAAAGACAATAACGCAAGAGGGCGAGGAGAGTGTGAGAGCGAGTCTCGGATGAAATGTCAAAAGGAATTTGTACAAAAGGATGGTATGTGGCCTTGATGCAACGATACTGGTGGTGCAGATAAGTGACGTTTCGTATCCTATTCTGTTTTGTTGTTATCTTTCGGTCTCGGTTCTGTCAAATTATGAAAACCGGTGCCGCCAAAAAATTTGCCGCGCTTTATTGAAATTATCGAAACATAAAATTTTGCTGTTTATAAATTTTATTTATTTATTATTTAGTGAAAATAATAAAATAGACAAATTTTCTGTAATATGCCGCAAAAGTTGGGGGAAAAAAAATGTGAAGTGTTTCAAACTTCCAAGTGACGAGATTATCTCAGTCGTTATAAAACTAAAATTTCAGCCGTCATAGAAATTTTTCGCCCGTTACTACAAATATTCTCATGCCTCCAGAACCCCGCTGCTGACTATTTTGACAGAAGCGAGATCTGAATTCTCTCAAAATTTATCTGCACCACCTGTGTCGTTGCATCAAGGTATGTTCCAATATACAATAATACGTCATGCGATAGAGCAAGGTGAGACATTTCGGAAAAATTAAAAATTCCTGGCGCTCTCGTGCGAGATAATTTGTCAAAGTAATCAAATGTTTTGTAATGCGCATTTTTTTATTTCTGATTGGCTGTGGCTACGCGTTTCATTCATTTAATAAAACATTTCAGAACATTTAGTTTACAATGATTCTTTAGCACTTTTGCTTTTGTGTAAATGATTATATTATATATATATATATATATATATATATATATATATATATATATATATATATATATATATATATATATATATATATATATATATTATATTTTACATTGGTAGTGGTCCTAAAAAATGCGCCTCTGAATTTAACATCGGGTGAAATATTATTTCACTACTGAATAACTTTAAAAGCAATTTAATTATTAAAGAACAATATATCCATCAATTTAATTTTACAAACTTTAAATGAAACACTTTTTACCAGCGGTGATACAAACTAATGTAACAAAGTTTAGCTACATTAGTCAATATGTCAACAAAATATCTTTTATACGTGTGATTGACGCTCAGAAAATATACTGTCATCCATGGCCCTTCAAGCATTCATTTTTAGATTACAATTATGATGTGCAGAAGACAATGTCAAATGCGGATAACATACCTTTAACGTTTGTAGAGTGTGTATAAAAACAAAACTAAAACAAAAAAGGGTAGAAAAGAAAACGAATTTGGATGCAAGATTTGCATAAAAAAATTTATGTACTAACGCACTAACATTATTAAAACAAATTGTTGTCGTGGGTCTTTTTTTTATTATTTCTTATAACTTAACTTATAAATTTAAATAAAAATATAAAATTGAAGTTACTGGAATCCTCAGACGGATTAATACCCGTGTATAAGAGGATGTTAGAAAATATTAAAAATAATTTAAAACTAGTAAATAATTTTCTTAGCTATAAAATTGCGAGATATCACTTCATATTGATTAAATCATTGAGTTGTTCATCTTAAATTCATAACATAGTTTTTAAGTTTTTGCTTAAAGATATTGATGTTTCCTGCATTTTTTATTTCTTCTGGTAAGTTGTTGAACTGTTTTATTGCGCTATGTTTCAGGCTGTTGACTTGCTGTGTTGTTCTTGCTTTTGGGATGTTGAAGTTGTTTTTCTGTCGTGTATTATGTTGATGTATCGCGTTTCTTGTAGTGAGTATCATGTTTGATTTGAGTAGATTGTTTTTTATTTTATAGATGTATTTACATTTTTCGGTTTATATAAGTTGGTTGATGTCCATTAGTTTAGTGGTTTTGTACAGGTCTTTTGTTGATGTAAATGTGTTTTTATTGAAGAGGATTCGGATTGTTTTGTTCATTAGCCTTCCGATTTGTTCTATTTGGAATTTACTGCACTGACTCCAGCTACATATGTTATATGTTATTTTTGATAAAATATGTCCGTTGTATATCAGCTTGGCTGCCCTTTCTGTTATAGATCCAAGTCTTTTGATCGCTCGTATGATTGGAATTATGTGATTTTTTATTCCCTTTATGTGGTCTTCATAGTTTAGTTTTTCGTCTATCACCATTCCTAGGTATTTCGTGTGCTGAACTCTTTTTATTTCTGTGTCGTTGATTTTTACTTTTATGTTTATTTCCGTATTGTTATGTCGTTGAGAGACGATGTAGTTTGTTTTCTCAATGTTTATGCTGAGCCCATTTGCGCAAGCCCATTCATGGTAAGTCTTCATATCCTGGTTTACTTTATCCTCCAAATCTTTTTTAGTTATACCTGTTGTTAGAAAACTTGTATCATCAGCGTAGATATTGTACGCCGAATTAAAACTGCATTTTCTAATGTTGTTTATGTACAGTAGATAAAGTTTTGGTCTAAGGATCGAACACTGTGGTACACCAATTTTGGTTATTAGTTCGTCACTGTACTCTCCATCTATTTTTACTGCATGAGGCCGATTGCTTAAATATGATTGTATCAAATTGTTTGCCACTCCACGTATACCTATATCGTTCAAGATATTAAGGAGTTTTTCGTGATCCACAAGGTCGAATGCTTTTGACAAGTCTATGAAAGTGGCCGCCACAAGTTTTTTTTCGTCCAGAGCGTCGTAGATCTTTTCCATAGTTGCCGTAATTGCTGATTCTGTATCTTCTGTCTTAACATTCTATAGTGGCGGTACACTTCCAGCAACTCAATTATACTTTTTGCAACATTTTCCTCCATCTGATACATACGTTCGCTTCAAGCTTTGGATTTGAAATGCTTATATGATTCAAATAGCCCTCAATCATCGCGGAAAATCCATCTCATTTTGATTTTAACTAATGTTGGTTTCAAGCATCGTATGTGTGGCGCAAACACAAATATTTCACTAACATGTTAAGATGTTTGTCAATCTGATTTATCGTGTTTTGTGCGCTTTAGAATTTGTTCAACTTAAGTAAATGGAATCCAAAAATAATAGGAACAACCTCTCATTCTTGAATGGAATCTATGTTTTGGTTCGCATATTGTCGCAGATAACAGGCGTCTACACTCCTGCCAGCTCTTTGTGAGTTATTAAAATCATGGAATAATATTACTGAAATATAAAAAGCAAAATAGATAATTTATTGTTTAGATTGTTCTGTGTGGCGAGCGGTCTTCGAGACTTCTTTTTTAATTTCATTCACCTTATTATATCACGTTTAATAGGATTGTATATAATATTTGAAAATGGCATCACTGACAGATATTGTAAAAAATGGTTGGTAGCGCCTTATTATTTTCAGACGCCAGTCAATATTTAAAACGTAATTTTTGTGTGAAAAATTAAATATTCTGTTAGCTGTTAGAATAATGTTGAGTCGGAAGAGACGCGCGAGTTCTATATCTAGCAAGCAAGACGAAGATCCGCTGCAAATGGACGACTCTACACCAGAACAATCTCCGGTGCAGACATCCGCAGTCGCGTCTACTCGTAAGAGGCGACGTCTTGATCCCAGCGAACTATGTCAGCAGCTCTATGATTCTATTCGCAACATTAAAAAGGAGGACGGAACTATGTTGTGCGACATGTTTATAAGGGCACCGAAGCGTCGTCAAGAGCCTTCATACTACGATGTGGTAGCCAACCCTATAGATTTGCTGAAAGTTCAGCAGAAACTGAAAACGGATTCATACGATGATATAGAAGAGCTCATGCATGACCTTGAGTTGTTGGTGAACAATGCTAAAGCTTTCTATAAGCCTAGTACCATTGAGCATCAAGATGCTCAGACGCTCTGGCAGTACATACAAACGAATAAAAATAAAATTTTGGATGCGGTTGGTGCCCCGGACGAAGAACCCAAAATAAAACGCACTTCTCGCAATGCCAGACGATTAACAACCACTACTGAAGGCGAATCTGAAATTATGCGTGGTTTCGATGACGACTTCAATCCGTATGAGGATCTGTTTGCAACAGTTATGACGGCTGTGGATACTACAATGAACGAGCGCCCCCTTCATGTTATGTTTCAGTTGCTGCCATCGAAAAAAATTTATCCAGATTATTATGACGTGATAGAGCATCCAATAGATTTGCGACTTATCGCAACAAAAATTCAGATGAACGCTTACTCCACCCTTGGAGAAATGGAACGCGACCTATTACAAATGACTAAGAACGCTTGTCAGTTTAACGAGCCGGGATCGCAGATCTACAAAGATGCCAAGACACTAAAGCGTATCTTCTCACAAAGACGCATAGAAATTGATAGTGGCAAAGGGAAGCCAGCACGACGCATACGTGGCCTTTCAAGCGCTGCCATTGCAGGTTAGAATTTTACCTTTCAAAATTTTATAAGAACCAACTGTGAATATAGTTTTTTGATTGCAGCATTAAAAGAGGAGGTAGTCAGTTCAGATGACGAGGAGACTAATAAAAAGGGTGAAGGACCAATGTGGGCATTGTTCGATCATCTCTACAATTCTGTTGGTGCTTCAGAACATCCGAGTACAACTGGACCTCCATTGGGCACGTCTCTTTGGAAGCTACCTGTACGTCGCTTTCATCAGGAATATTTTGAACTGATAAAGCGACCAATATCAATGTGCCAAATTCATACGAAGTTGAAAAAGGGTGATTATGCCAACATTAGCGACTTGACTGGAGATCTCTACTTGATGCTAGATAATGCTAAGAAAGCTTTTTCACCGACACATCGCACTTATAAAGACGCTGTTAAAATGCTCAAAATTATGAACACCAAGTTAGTGGAAGAATCCGTGGACCAGGAAAGCACTGAAAATGAAGATGAAGTAGACGAGACCTTCACAAATGTACCACGTGAAAAGAAAAAGGGCCGTCCACGTATTAATTCTAATTCTTGTACACAAAATACTTCAAATAGCGCTATTTCACCCAAGATGAGTCGTATTGCTATCAATGCGGCCATCAAAAGGAAGATACTAAGCATCCAAAAGAATTTGGTGGATTTTATGGTTGGTGCTCGCAGACCAATTGAGTTGTTCATGGAAAAGCCTCCGAGAAAAGTATATCCAGACTATTATGATATTATCCAAAATCCGATCGATATGAATACGATTGAACACAACATACGCTCTGACAAGTATTCCACAGTAGAAGACGTTGTTTCAGACTATCGCCTTATGTTTTCCAATTGCCGCCAATACAATGAGGAGGGTTCAAACATATACGAAGACGCGAATAACCTTGAACTGGCTCTGAATGAGAAGCTAAAAGAATTCCCCGGTCTTGGCGACATTAAGAAACCACTTCAAAAGCTGCCCAAGGTTGGTCGGAAAAGAACCGTCATTATAGACAAACTATGGCAGTTTTACGAGACTCTTAAGGAATACCAAGAGCCTAAAGGTAAACGTCAACTATCCCTTATTTTTACGAAGTTGCCTTCAAAGACCGAGTATCCAGACTACTACGATATTATTAAAGACCCTATAGACATGGAGCGCATCGCTCAAAAACTGAAACAGAATTCATATGAGAGCGTAGATGAATTAGGGGCCGATTTTCTCTTAATGTTAGAAAATGCGTGCAAATACAACGAACCAGACTCGCAGATATACAAGGATGCTCTTGTATTGCAACAGCTCACGCTGCAGATGAAACAAACCCTGCGTAATGAGCGAGAGTCTACACCAGACGTGTCACTAGCTGTGCAGGAATTATTCCTGTCCTTGTTTACATGTCTCTACAATCATCAAGATGAGGAGGGCCGCTGTTACTCAGATTCACTGGCCGAGCTGCCGGAATATGACGAGATAGTGGTGGATGGAGAACGACAAACATCTAAAATACGTGGTATCTCATTAGATTTGATCAAACGCCGCCTGGACAAAGGTGTTTACAAACGTTTAGACGTGTATCAAGAAGATGTGTTTGTGTGCTTAGAACGCGCACGAAAATTGTCGCGAACTGACTCTGACGTATTCCAGGACTCAATTGAACTTCAAACATTTTTTATTAAAAAACGGGACAAACTCTGTAAAGATACTCTCAGCTCCCCAGCACTCACATATACCGTACAAAGGTTGTTGGCGGAAGTAGAAGCCATGCGGCATCTGAAATTAGTACAGGAAGAGCAAGACCAGGAGGATAAGGAGGAGATGGATACTGCAGCTATGCAACGAGAAAGCATGACGATTAATCAAAAGGTGTTTTCATCTGGGGACTTTATTTATTACCAATTACCGGATAACAAGATACCCAGTATCGCTTATATCGAGCGCCTTTGGACCACAGATGACAACATTAAAATGATGCATGGTGCGGTTTTTCTGCGTCCGCATGAGACTTACCATGTGTCCACTAGGAAGTTCCTTGAGAAGGAGGTGTTTAAAAGCAGCGTTTCACAAGCGATTCCCATGGACAAGGTACTAGGCAAGTGCCATATAATGCATATAAAAGATTACATCAAACTTAAGCCTGAAGGATTCGCCGAAAAAGACGTTTTTGTGTGCGAATCCAGTTATAATGTGCGAGGTCGGTGCTTCAAGAAATTCAAGAACTGGCCATTCGTACGGGAGAACGATCCTGTTAAATTCATTGCCCGTGAAGAACCCTTAGAACTTAAACGCGTGATGTCAGTCTTCAAGGAGAGAATAGAAAAACACAAAGGCGAATTGGAAGAACTGAAGCTGCAGGAGGCATTGGTGGAGAAAGAAAAGCCCAACGTGGCGTGCGATGCTCCTGCTAACGCTGATCCGGGCAGTGTCTATTACCAACAATATAACACTATCTGCAGCGGCGTAGTGAAGACCGGTAATCATCTTATAAAGAGCGAAATGTTATAAACTTTGGAAATTAATATTCTAAAACAATTCCAGGTGACTTCGTTTATGTGGCAATGCAAACAGGGAAGCAATTAATCGCGCAGATACAAAGTATTTGGGAGCACGGAAATAAGTCCTACTTTAAAGGACCCTGGCTCCTCACTCCTGGGGAGATGGTACCTCCTTTAGGCAAGCAGGGTTACCGCCAAGAATTACTATTATCCACAGTTGAAGAGGTGAGTCCTATTATAGGAATCGTGGGTCGTTGCGCAGTCCTGGAGCCTTCAGAGTTTATAACATGTCGTCCCACTGAATTTCTTGAGAGCGATGTGTACATTTGTGAGTCCGCATATGACGAAGTTAAAAAGTCGCTTCGTAAGCTTAGTAATTCTTTAGGCGGTGGGTTACGTAAATTTCAACATAGTCCAGATGTTACTCAAGACGAGATATTCCACTTTAAAGTACCTATAAAACCTTTGAAGGAAATGAAAAGTGCGGATTTGCACGACAATTTAGGTTTGTTGGAGGATTCCATGGACGGCAATCCTCCTTCGGTTAATTCAGATGTGGTGACGACGTCGTCACCGGCACCATCAGTGTCGTCCACTCCTATTTCATCCAAAGTCAAAACAAAGACGGCCAAAAAAAGTCTTACCGGATACATACTCTACTCCAGCGAAGTCCGGAAAGGTGAGAGCTGTTTTGTGACTTGATTGTATTGATTTCCCTTATATTTTATTTCCTATATGCAAATAGGCATTTGTCAGAGCAATCCTGATGCGTCTTTTGGTGATATATCTCGCATGGTTGGAAACGAATGGAAGAACCTCCCTGCTAGTGTCAAGCAGAATTGGGAGGATAGGGCCTGTAGACAAAATGAGGAATCTGCTGCCGCGAGACGGGAAATCGATGAGAATCTGAACTGCGGTAGTCCCAGTCCAAGCGACCAGCAGAGTGGGCTTACGTTTGAGTGCTTATGGGAGAAATGTGACTTCCAATTTGAGGATTCAGTCGATTGCATGGAGCACTGCATTCAAGATGGATCAGGTCATATACAGCGCACCTCACAAGGTACTGAGACAGAGTACATCTGCCTTTGGAGAGGTTGCATACGCATGAAGAAGAATATGCAAGCGTTTCCATCATTGCTTCGTCTAATAAAACATGTGAGGGAAGTGCATTTGAGCAAAGGTGGCAAAGTCATTCCACTAAACGAGCGCAGTAAGAACTACGTTCCGAGAAAGCATAGCAAAGCGTCAGTGCAGCCCAATCACAATGCTCAAATGAATGCAGTATCGCCCAGAAATGCCAGCGCAAGCTGTTCAGATAATTTGCAATCTCAGCATCAAAATCAGGGGCCGCCACCAGAGCCGATGTTCGTAACAGTTCCACCAAGGCCACAACGAGTTCTGCATTCGGAAGCTTACATCAAATATATTGAGAGCCTGCAGAGCAACCACGGTCAGTCGGTCCAGTGGAAAAAAACATTGAAGTCCTTGAAGACCACTGATGTGGGAAAAACTACTAACTTGCCGAAGCATTGGTTAGGTGATTACGCCAAAGGCAATGCAGATGACGTCGTTCAAGCTCTCTGTCATCTCAGAAACTTTATGGTAGACGATGTGCTCCAAATACAGCGGAATTGCAATTAGAAGTCAATTCAAATGTATTATTCCGTACACGAAACTGTGCTAAATAAAAATATACATACTAATATAGCAGATATCCGATTCCTCAAATATACATATATACATGAAATTAGCGTTAATCAAATTTATACTCTACAAATAAAGGCAATTGAATATGAAAGATATGAGAATGAAATCAAATACAAATTATCATATGTATGTTTGTACGAGATGTAATTTAATAGGAAGTTTTTGGTAATAAGTATCAAAATAATTACGTACAAGTGTATGCACTTGTTCGCATTACATCGCACTGTCAATATCAATTACATACATATTTCTTTATTTTGATTATTGTTCTGCAAATAAAAAGAACGGCTAGTATATACGAGTATGTATGTATGAATATTGTTAGACATTTGTTGCTTCACTCACTAGTCATATTCTCGATTCAAATTTGTGCACTTCCATATTTTTACATAGAATATTCTATCAAACAATAAATCGGAAAACTGTTACTTGAAATCCATTTTTGTGTTTCATTATTAAATTGAGTGACTTTTATTTAGTGCAACCAAAGACAATATACTAGAGTATTAGAATGGCGCTGCGATATGAAAATAAGAGCTATTGAGTAATTGGCGCTAATAGCAGCGCTACAATACAAAAAGTTTGTTGTTCGAAATTGTGACTTATTTCTTTACTCTATAGTGCAACTCAATGAAACTGCATAAGCATGGCAGTAGTTAAAAAGATTTTGAGATTAACAATAAAGTAAAAAAGTGATATCTTAAACAAGTTGAGTAAAGGCGAATTCTGTTCATTCAATTTGCAAAACATTCGATTTGAATAAATGCACTGTTTGCAGAACAAAAACAAATTTTATGATTTGAATAAATTTATTACTAATTCCAAGTCTGAACCTGGAAAACAGTATACATTACGAAAGGCTGAATATACTAAAATGGAAAAAACACTGCACACAAGGTTTCTATGTCAAAGAGAGCATAATGTAACAATTTCTGGAGAAATCATAAAGGAAAGAGCTTGCAACCTGCATAACAGAATTAAAGAATAACCCGGAGATTTCAATCTTTAAGAAACGATGCGTCATTGGATATCTGAAAGTATATATGCCGTGAAAAACTTAAAAATAAACCACAAGTTGAACGGTTTAAAGAAAAATTTCGAAAGATAACTAACATTGGTTTCTGACCAAATTTACAGCACAGATGGGTCCGGGGTTGTACTTGCAACCTGCATAACAGAATTAAAGAAAAACCTGGAGATTTCAATCTTTAAGAAACGATGCGTCATTGGATATTTGAAAGTATATATGCCGTGAAAACTTAAAAATAAACCACAAGTTGAACGGTTTAAAGAAAAATTTCGAAAGATAACTAACATTGGTTTCTGACCAAATTTACAGCACAGATGGGTCCGTGGTTGTACTTTCAGCTTTTACTTTTTAAGTTCCTCTGCAAATCTGTGCCTGGTCGAAAACTGCGTAAGGAGAGTATAACGTTTTTCTTTCTGAGGAGTGGTTCCAAAATATATTTGTTCTATAAGTAATTATGTATTAGTAATATTTTATAAATTATTTCTTTATTATTTACGGTTAGAGAATTTTTGGGCTCAAAAGGATTGTACAAGATGGCGATACTTTTGTTAGACAATGCAACTTGCCACTCGCAAGATGGTGACCTGAAAAGTAATGACGGCTTAATAACAACAATAAATCTTCCCCCGAATTGTAGAGCTCTTATTCAACCGATATATCAAAATCTTATCCAATTAATAAAGTTCATTACAAAGTCTCTGACCAGATTTTATAGCTTATTTATAAGATTTAAATGAAAAATGGAAGAACTTCAACCTTACACAAGCAATGTGTAATTTTGCTAACGCTTGGGAAAAAGTACCTGCTTCTGCAATTCAGAAGTTGTGGATCAATTTGATATATATATATATATATATATATATATATATATATATATATATATATATATATATATATATATATATATATATATGTATATATATATATATATATATATATATATATATATATATATATATATATATATATATATATATACGAGGTGTGATCAAAAAATAAAGTATTTATTTATTCATCAACAACTATCTTGTCCCCTTTAAAGTAATTCCCCTCAGATATAATACACTTATGCCAGCATTTTTTTCAATCCTCGAAACACTTCTGAAACGCTTTTTTTGGTATCGCCTACAGCTCCTGTTTCGATTTTTCTTTTATCTCCTCAATCGTAGCAAAACGCTTTCCTTTCATCGGTGTCTTCAGTTTTGGAAAGAGGAAAAAGTCAGCGGGGGCCAAGTCCGGTGAATACGGTGGTTGAGACATGATAACGGTTTTGTTTTTGGTCAAAAACAGCTCCTGAGCGATGTCCATGCGACGTTGTTTTTGCTTAAAATTTAGCAATTTTGGAACAATCTTCGTTTCATGCCTAAAAACATCAGTAAAAATTCCTTGACATGAGCCGAACGATATGCCAACATCATCAGCAACCTCTCTGATAGTGATTCGACGATTATCCAAAATCATTTTCTTCACTGCGTCGATGTTTTCATCGGTTGTTGACGTGGTCGGGCGACCAGGACGAGCATCGTCATTGACATCTTCTCGGCCTTTCTTAAACCGGTTATACCAATTGAATTGAACTTGTGTTCTGCTCATAGTAGACTCGCCAAAGGCCACAGTCAACATTTCAAATGTCCTTGCGCATTTAATTTCATTTTTTACACAAAACTGAATACAGTTTCTTTGATCCATTTTTTTCGAATAGTACAAAATCGAAGAGCACACCAAAACACGACTAACCTTTTTATCTGTCAAAAACAAACTGACAATCCAAAATGATTGGTATTGCCAACATATATAACAGACATGTGTACCAACATAAAAAAAAAAAATGCGAACATCGAACATACGTAACTCACGAAAAGATGAAAATAACGGTTATCTTTTAATCACACCTCGTATATATATATATATATATATATATATATATATATATATATATATATATATATATATATATATGTATATATATATATAAATATATTTATATATATATATATATATATATATATATATATATATATATATGTGTGTGTGGGTGTATATTTATATATTTGGCTGCTCGCGTGCTCAACGTTGCGTTGCCAATAAAAAACAGAAATATTTGTTATATCGTATATTTAACATATAATAAAATACGTTCCTGTGAATTTATTTGTTATATCGTAAATATAATAAATGATGGATACGTTTCTATAAATTTCTAGAGAATTTCTAGATGGCGCGCGGAACTAACGCCTGCTTGCGTTGGCGTACCCGACAACTGGGTGGGGGTAGTGGTGTCGCCACAGGTATTCCTCCCCCAGTGATCGGCGCAGGAGGCGCGGAGAACGATACCCGTTTCGTCGGTCGACTCCCCGGCTGTGGTGAGGGTTGGTCCCATGAGCGCGGCGGTGGTTGACTCCTCAGATGACTCCGTGGATGGATCGCTGGCGGTGACGACGATTGCGGCGATGGCGATCGGGTTGGCGTTGGTGATCGGGATGGCGATGGAGATCGTGATAGCGATGGTGATCGGGATGCCTGCAGCGATGACGACGATGTTGAGTCACTCACCTCGAGGTGGGCCGGCTTCAAGCAGTCAGTAGAGATGGCTTTCTCGACGCCGTTCAAGTCGATGATGAAACTCTTGTCGTTGACCCGGCGGATTACCTAATGGGGGCCCGTATATGGCGGCTCGAGTGGCCTCCGGATTTTGTCAAGCTTGCAGAATACATGCGTGCAGGTGCGCAATTCTTTGAAGACGAACGGCTTCTGTCTCGAGTGGTTGGAAGCTGGTACTGGCCTGATCGCTTTGACCAGCTTGCGCAACTGCTCGACGAAAACCGGTTGGGTGGTAGGGTCGTTCTGTTGTCCGAAGAATCCCCCGGCAGGCGGAGTTGGGAGCCGAAGAGCATCTCGGCTGGAGTTGCTTTGAGGTCCTCTTTGTACGCCGTCCGCATCCCCAATAGCACTGTTGGCAAGGCGTCTGGCCATGGTGTGTCTGGACTGCACATCAAGGCCGCTTTTAGTGTGCGGTGTAGTCTCTCCACCATGCCGTTTGACTGTGGGTGGTAAGGCGTTGTGTGAACATGGTTAGCACCCGTCATTTTCGCGAGAGCCGTGAATAGCTCCCCCTCGAATTGACCCCCCTGGTCGGAGGTGATGGTGAGTGGCGTGCCGAAAGTGCAGACCCAACTGTGGAAGAACGCTCGTGCGACGGTCACAGCTCGAATGTCCGGGAGTGGGACTGCCACCGACAATCGGGAAAAGCGGTCGATGATGGTCAGGCAGTGCGACAGTCCTCTCACCAGCGGTCGCTTGATCAGGTCAACATGAACGTGGCAGAACCTGTCATTTGTCTCCCCGAAGCTTTGCAACTCGGCGCGATTGTGGCGATGGACATTCGCGCGTTGGCATGGTTGGCATTCACGGGCCCAGCGGAGTGCGTCCTTGCGCATGCTTGGCCAGAAGTATTTCGCCACCAGACGTTTCGCCGTTGCTCGACCACTCGGGTGGGATGATCCGTGTACGATGCCAAACGCCGCTCGACGCAGGTTGGGTGGCAAATAGGGCCGTGTCGCCTCATCGGTAACCAGACAGTAGATCTCGCTGTCGTTGAAAGCGTGGCGATCCAGTTGGATACGCGGGTTCTCCAGCAGGTGAGGCAGTTCCACGTCAGAAGCTTGCTCCAGGCTAATAGTGGCTTCGTCGAGGATGGAAGGCATCGAGACGGTACAGGTTCGCGAAAGTGCGTCTGCCACAACGTTTTCTCCCCCGGGAACGTACACAAATCGTGCGTTGAATTGGAGGACGTAGTCGGCGTTGCCTTGCCGAGCGTTGGTGTGCGGCGAAGGCGAGCGGCTTGTGGTCCGTGTGGATTGAGAAGACGTGTGCCTCCAGGATCCTCCTGAAGTGCCTGACTGCGGCATACACCGTGAGCAACTCCCTGTCGTAGGCGCGAGTTTCTGGGGGATTGAGCTTCCTAGAGAAGAACCCCAGAGGCATCCAGGTCCCATCAGGTTGCTCTTGGTTGAGTGCCGCTCCGATGGCGGTGCTCGATGCGTCGGTGTAGAGAGCGATTGGCGCGGTAGGCGAGAGGAAAGCTGAATTTGTGGCCGCTGCGATACTCGCCTTACACTGCTGGAATGCCTGCTCTATTTGCGTCGTCCAGCTAATCGCCGCCTTCTTCTTCGTGAGGTTCCTCAGAAGTTCGTTAAGTGGGGCCTGTTGTTCCGCGGCGTGCGGTATACACCTGCGGTAATAATTAAGCATACCCAGGAAACGTCTCAGCTGAGTAGAGCGCGGGGGCCTGAACCCCTCTTTTGAGACTCGATACCCAGCGAATGTAACTTCCTGGGCACCGAGTTGGCATTTGTCCAAGTTGATGCGTAGGTTCGCCGCTCTCAGCGTCTCCAACAATTGGCTCAAATGATGCAGGTGCTCGTCATGCGTCTCGGATGCGATGAGCAGGTCGTCTACGTAGCCCTTCACGAAGGGGAGTTTCCTCAGTAGGTGATTAATTACCCGTTGAAGCGTTTGCGCGGAGTTACGCAGGCCTAATGGCATACCCACGAACTCGAAGAGGCCGAAAGGTGTTGTGACTGCCGTTTTCGGATGTCAGCTTTGGCAACCGGGATTTGGTAGAAGGCTTTCTGCAGATCGATTACAGAGAATACTTTTCCCCGGCTCTCCTGGATCAGGTCCTCGATGATCGGTAGAGGATATCGATCTGGCAAGGTACACGCGTTGAGGCGGCGGTAGTCACCAGTGGCTCGCCAGCTTCCATTCGGCTTTGGTACCATGTGTAGCGGACTGGCCCATGGGCTCGATGATGGTCGTACCACCCTCTTGTCGAGGAGGTCGGCGAACTCTTCTTTGGCAGCAGCGAGTCGTTCACCGACGAGTCTACGGGGGCGCTCGAAAACGGGAGGGCCCTCCGTGACGATGAAGTGTTGTACCGGCAAGTCTGGTACAGTGGCCATGACCCCTGCTGGTGAAGCGAGTTGCAGGAAGCGCTGGACGAGCTCTCTATTCCGGTCGCCATGTGGTCCCATAGGTGCATCAATGCGAGCCACTGTGGAGATGCCGTAGATTCGAGCGGGGTCCATGCGGCCCGTTGCCGCGATGTTGGTAAGGGGGTCTACGATGCGTCGTCCCCTCAAGTCTACCAGGAGCCCATAGTATGCCAGGAAGTCCGGCCCGAGAATGGCAGTTTGCACATCGGCCACAGTGAACGCCCAAGTAAAATCCCGACGCAGGGCGAGGTTCAGCTTCAGTGTGAGCTGCCCGTATGTGGCTATCGGCGACGAGTTGGCGGCATACAGCGTGAGGCTGTTTCGCTGTAGTTTGCGGGCGACCGTTCCCCTCGGCAGTAAGGAGACCACTGAACCCGAGTCCACGAGAAAGCGAGTGGATGTCGTTCGATCCATTACGTGTAGGCGTTTTTCGGTTGGTGGTCGGCCGGCGTCGGCAGCGCTAGTTTCCCGACGGCGTCGAGGCGGCGGCGGCAAAGATACACGGTGGTCGGCACTGCTGTGCTGTCGCCCCGTACTTCAGGTGGTACCAACATTGGCCAGGCCCTGTAGAGCGATCTCGATGCCGGCTGGGGCTGCGGGTTTCAGCGCGACCCCTATAAGTGGGGGCGTTATTTTACGCAGCAGCTCCTGATTCTCCCGCGTTAGTGCCATGAGCTGTGCCACTGACTGGCGCAGTGCGGCAAGCTCTGCGTGCATGGAGTTACCCGTTGAATCGTGCGACGATCTGTTCGCGAGTGGAGAGCGGGGCCTCGGAGACGAGAGTGGAGGTGACGTAGCTGCCACTGTAGGTCCGTTGTCGACCAGCTCGTCAGCTGCCTCTGCGAGCTCCTCCAGACTGGTGCCTTTCAGGATTTTGAGGAGCCGTCGCGTTGACGGCGGCATCAGGTCGAGCCACTTCACGCGGATGATGTCATCCGTGGCCCGGTCACCCGCTAGGGAGCGCATCTGTCGCAGGAGTTGGGACGGCTTCCTGTCCCCCAGCTCGAGTTGGGTGAGTAGTCTGTGGAGCTGTCGATCCGCCAAGTCGGTGAGGCGATTTAATATTGCCGTCTTCAGCACCTCATACTTGCCTACGGGCGGCACTGTGCGGAGTACATCCGCGACCTCGGAAATAGTCTCCGGGTCGAGCGCCGCAACTACTAGATTGTAGCGGCTGTTGTCGTTGCGCACATGGTGTATTTGAACGCGGCCTCGATCTGGTAAAACCACAGATCGGGGTTACTCCTCCAGAAAGGTGGGAGGCGACAGCTGCTCACCGCCTCGATCGCGGGCGGCGACGAAAAGGAGGCGTGTCCCCCAGGTTCCCCTGCACGGTGTGGCGGCAGGTGGTGTGTCGGTATCAGCAATGGCGTGGGCATGGCCAGCTGTGCCTGCGCATGCACGTGCGGTGGTTGTGGCTGCTGGTGTGGAGCGTACGTTGCTCGAGTCGGCGGCTGCTCCGGTGGTGCCGGCGGCGCCGGTCCTGAGGCTGTTGGCGAGTGGAGCATCCTATGCGTTTTATACCCCTGTATGGGGCGCGTGTTTTTCGATCACGTCGGGGTCACCAATTTGGGTTACGCTCGGGAGTAGCGTATCCAATAAAAGAGAAAGAAATATAAATAAAATGCTTCTTTTAATTTAATAAATTTAAAATATACTATGACGTATTTGTTATATCGTATACATAATATAAAATTCGTTTCTGCAAATTCCTAGAAATTTTGTTAAGTCCAGTATTTAATATAAACTTTAATTTCACAAAACGCTCTATAACACTCCACACTAGCTTCAGCACAGAAAATGAGAACGTGTGCACGGCTCCGGCGCTGCGAACGGAAAGAAAGAATGGAAAAGCCGGAAACACGAAGTGTGTTGCTCAGCAGCCAACACAGGCTAGTTCCGGTTTACCCATAAACACGCTGTGCGACAGCGACAGCGTGTTAATAGATGGCGCGCGGAACTAACGCCTGCTTTCGCCGGCGTACCCGACAACTAGGTGGGGGTAGTGGTGTCGCCACATATATATATATATAATATATATATATATATATATATATATATATATATAGATATATATATATATATATATATATATATATATATATATATATATATATATATATATTTATATATATTCTTATAATTATAGGACTTAATTCCAAATAAAACACTTTCTATTAGTTTAATAATAAATAGTTTCTTTATTATTTTCACTTAGCAGATACACAGTTGAATAAGAAGTAACAAAGAAAAAGAAAATAAGAAAAGGGCGACAAATTTAAAATGGCATTTACCGCGCTATGCATATAATAGTGTTGTCCCTTTCTATACTATTGAATCACATACGCATGTTGCTTTTGTGCATGATGATGAACAATAATAAATTATTGCATCAGCCAATTTTAACATGCATATCTAAACAGAAGCACAACTTCGACGTTCGAAAGGCCAGTATAACAAAACACAGTCTAAAACACAGCGCAATAAGACAGTACAACAACTTACCTGAAGATATCAAAAATGCCGTAAACATAAATATTTTTAAACAAAAACTCAATACATATACATATTAAGAACTTAAGATAGTTCATATTATATTATGATCTCCTTCATGTGATTATTAAAAAAAAAACTAATAGCTTATTTATTACGTTTATTTATTAAGTTTAAGATTTATTTTCTATCCTCTTACACACGGTTACTCCGTCTGAGGATTTTAGTAACAAATATACAAATTTTCATAATTAACTAAGCAAATATACACAACCTAGAACAAAAATTTGTATTAGAACAAAAGAAATGCAATTTTGAATGAGGTTACTAATGTAAATAAAAAATAAATAAATAAAATCATCTAACATTATCTGTTAAATCCAACACACCTCCTCAAAAGAAACATACGCATGTAGATCATGATGAAATAAAATTTAAATTATAAAATATAGGCAATACATAAACCTAATCTGACAAGCCGAGCCTTCTGGGGAGTATAACATACTTTGGTCCAACATTTGTTGCTAGGATTGGGAAAACCCAGGAAAACCCAACCAGACCAACATAAATCAAATAATACAAAATTCATAAAAATTACAAAATTAAACATTAAGTTTAAAATCAATTCATCCAACTTTATGTTTATAAAATTAAAAGCTAAAATTCAAGTTAAATGCTATTCAGGTTTCAATAAAAATAAATTCAAACTAATCTTCAAATACATATACATATATGTATATTTGGCTGCTCGCGCGCTCAAAGTAGCGTTGCCAATGAAAAACAGAAACATTTGTTAGATCTTATATTTAACATATAATAAAATACGTTCCTGTGATTTTATTTGTTATATCGTACATATAATATGTGATGGATACGTTTCTACAGATTTCTAGAGATCGTGTTAAGTCCAGTAATTAATATAACCTTTAATTGCACAAAACGCTCTATAACACGTCACCACAGCTTCAGCACAGAAAGAGAAAGAGATTGAATGAAAGGCCGGAAACACGAAGTGTGTTGTTCAGCAGCCAACACAGGCTAGTTCCGGTTTTTCATAAACACGCTGTGCGACAGCGACAGCGTGTTAATAGATGGCGCGCGGAACTAACCCCTGCTTGCGTTGGCGTACCCGACAACTGGGTGGGGGTAGTGGTGTCGCCACATATGTACATGCATTAAATGCTAAGACCCAACTGGGACCTTAAATCGACAAATCTGGGGTTCGCCAAAGGTTTTGTCAAAATATCAGCAATTTGTTTATCTGTGGATATATAAAGAATTTTAATTTGTTTATTCTCAATTTGTTCTGTAGAAAAATGATATTTAATGTCAATGTGTTTCGACCGTTTGTGACATGAGGGATTATTAGCTATGCTTATACAACCTTGATTATCTTCAAAAATGTTTATGGGTTCAATCAAATCAATTCGCAAACTCTTTAATAATGATTTTAGCCATAAAGCTTCTCTAACTGCTTCAAACAATGCCATGTATTCTGCTTCAGTTGATGACGCTGCAACAGAAGCCTGCTTTCTCGTATTCGAACAAATTAGGTCATTGTCAAACATTTTAAATAGATATCCAGTAGTGCTTCTCCTATCGCTCTGGCATCCACCCAAGTCAGAATCTACATAACCAATTAAATGATCATTATATATTGGAGTCGCAACACATGTTAATTTCAAATCAGTAGTTCCCTTAAGGACCCTCTTTAAACATTGCCATAGCTCTTCGTTGTTTTTATTACTATAACGACTCAAAATATTAACGGCTGTGCTTAGATCTGATCGAGTACATAGCATTATGTACATTAGACACCCAATCACACTTTGACATGGTGCATCATACTAAACATCTGAATTCAATGCTTCATAATTCAGCTTGCTAGGAAGTGGAGAACTAACTGGATTGCATTCATTCATTTTGAATTTTCTTAATACATTTTCAATGTAAGCAGTTTGGCTAAGATGAACCTTATTCTCTCCTCTATCTATTTTTATTCCTATGAAATATCGAATCTCATGCAAATCAGTCATTCTAAATTTTCCCATTAAATAAACCTTGAAGTTATTCATAGTCTCCATACTCGCTGTTGATATTACTAAATTGTCTACATATAATAATACGTATATGTTCTTTAAGGTGTCACCTTTATCAAGAACATAAATGTAACGATCAACAGGTGAATTTTCAAAACCAATTTCTTTCAGGGTTTGCTCAAAAACCTCAAACCAATATCTAGCTGCCTGTTTAAGCCCATAAATGGCTTTATTTAGCTTGCATACTTCATCATTCCCACATGATAATTCTTGAGGAATATTTCCTCTTGAAGTCTACCATTCAAGAAGGCAGCTTCAACATCCATATGATGGACTTTTAAGTTAAAATGGTTTGAGAAAGATAACAAAATTCGAAAACTTGCAATTCTTGCCACTGGAGCAAAGGTTTCATCATAATCTACTAAATACTCTTGAGTAAAACCACGAGCAACTAACCTTGCTTTATATTTAACCGGCCTGCCAAACTCATCATGTTTTATTGTAAATACCCATTTACAATCAACTATATTCTTGGCTTCAGGCCTTTTTACTAAGGACCAAGTTTTATTTAAAAAATGTGAATCCAGCTCTTCCCTAACTGTACTCTATCATTCCTTTCTTTTATTTATGTATTTGGAATGGTACTAAACAAAACATTTGCATTCATTATGCAATTCTCAACTAGGTCCTTATATGATATCTGTGGTCTCTCTTTTATTCGTTCACTTCTTCTGGTTTCAACACAAGATTCTTTTAATTTATTATTATTTTCATAGATTTCATTTAAATCTTCAGTAGGCTGTTTAACTGATCTTAATTCATCAGATTTCATTACCGTACTCTCATTCGGGACATTGGACTGAAAACATTCCGTACTCTCATTCGGGAAATCTTCCTTACTATCATTCAGGGAATCATTTTTAGCAAATTTATTGTTCATTTCAGCTCTAGAATTTATCATATTTTTCTCATCAACAATAATATCTCTAGCTACTGAAAATTTTTTTTTATTCCACATCCCATAATTTTAATCCATTCGGCTCATATCCAACAAGTATACCTTTCCATGATTTTTCATCAAACTTTCTTTTTCTTGACTTATCATGGACATACACTGTTGAACCGAAAACTTTTAGAAACTTAAGATTTGGCTTTTTATTATGCCACATTTCATATGGAGTTTTTAAATGTTCCTTCAATGCAACACTGGGGCTTCTGTTAATTAAATATGTTTTTTGTAATTTTGCACCACTAACCATTGCACGAGCTTTTTCTTAATGGATCCTTTCAGATACACCATTTAATTGTGGAGTATGTGGAACTGTCAGATGGTAAGTAATACCTTTCTGAACACAATAGTCCCGCATTTCATTAGATAAATACTCCCTACCGTTATCAATATAGAAATTAACAATTTTCAAATTGAAATGCGCTTCACTCTTTGCTACAAAATCCCTAAACATTGCAAAGACATCAGACTTCAGGGAAATTAAATAAGTTACACAATAATGCGTATATTGATCAATAAAAATTATAAAATAATTTTTGCCATGAATTGTTGTAGGGGTTATCGGACCACAGACATCAGCGTGGACAACATATAAAGGTCGCTTTATATGGTCTTTATTTTTAAATTTTTCGAAACAAAGTCTTGCCTGTTTTCCGTTTATACATGCTTCACATAAATCATTTTCTGGCTGTACATTTCTTATGAGGTCAGTGTCCTCGAACATATTCTTTCCCTTTATCTCTAAAAATTTTGTCTTACTAATATGCCCCAACCTCTCATGCCACAATCGATACTCATTAGTTTTAAGAACATTGATTAATGGGTACATTATTTCTATATTTACCGTCCATAATTTATTTATTTATTTTTATTTTTAAAAAGTTTATACACAAATAAATTTAATGCTAAACTTATTACCTAGGCAACTAATAACTAAGGTCTTCGGCCTAACTATTAATAAAATTAACTAGTATTAAACTAATAAAAGTATATACATATATATTTTATATTTATATGTCAAAGTAAATCTGACAGAGGTGGAGCAGTGAAGTTACGTCTTTTATGTTTTCTGTGGATATATTTTGTAATGCATGTGGTAAAATGATTTGTTTAAAAAAATGTAGTTGTTTTTGAACCACAGTCGGGCAGCTGTTGATGAAATGGACTATTGTTAGTGTGTGGGAGTTGCAAAGTGGGCAGGTTGGTGGTAATGTTCCTTCAAATAAATATTTATGTGTGATCAATGTGTGCCCAAGACGGATCCTTATGTATTTTCGTAAGTTCAATTTGGATATGTTACTTGGGTATCTGGATGCATTAATTAGTTTATAATTGTCTGCGTTAATTAGTTTATAATTGTGTGAGTATTGAGTCCAGTTTTGTTTTCGTATGCATTTATTTGGTTTTTTAAGTCGCTTCTGCTGTAGGTGGGATGAATTAAAAGTGGTGCACTTGTAGCATATTTTGCGGCTTCGTCGGCCAGGGTATTTCCAATAATTCCAGCGTGTCCCGGTATCCACATTATTTTTCTTTTATGGGGAAGTGTGATTAAAATATCACGAATTTTGCATATTGTTTCGTCTCCGTGTGGTGGGTTTTGAACAGCTTTGATAACCGACTGTGAATCGGAGCATATAATATACTTTCCTTTTTGTATTTTGCAATATTTTAAAGCTGTATATATTGCTTCGGCTTCGGCTGTAAATATTGAGGAGTATGCAGGTAATTGGGACACTTGGAGTACTTCCATGTTAGCATTTATCACAGCAAATCCGGAACCGTCTGTTTTCTTGGAGCCGTCAGTATACATGAATTTCCATCCACATTTTAGCCAAGAATTTTGAATTTCTTTGTAGTTTTGATGGTATATGGTGGCAGTGGTTGTAATTTTTGAGAGAGCGAATTTACAAATAACACTTTCTTTTTTTAGTAGCCATGGTGGATGTTTCGTGTTGTATTTTATGTAGCTTTTTATACTGATTCCAATGAGTTTTGCTAAGGATATTATTCTATGCATAGTAGAGGGCTGACGTATTATTTTTTTTTTTGCTTGGTTGGATATATTTTCAATCATTGGATTTTCTGCTGGCAAAATTATTTTTGGGATCAGCCGTGAAGTGAGCAACGCCATTCTATCAGTTAATGTTAGTAGTCCGGCTTCTGTCAGTATGTTGGTCATTGGTGTGGTCCGAAATGCACCCAGACAGTAACGGGCAGCTGCATTATAAATTGAATTTATTTTCCTCAGTTGTGATTGTGGTGCGTTTCCAAATATAGGTAATGCGTAGTCTATTTTCGACAATAATACAGCTTTTAGTACGTTTATGTTGCAATTTGGGTGTGCTTGGCTATTGTAACTGCTTATACATTTAATTAAATTTAATCTATTGTTGAGAGATACTCTTAAATAATCAATATGTGAAGACCATCTATATCTATTGTTAAATATAATACCAAGTATACGGAGATTATTTACATTTTCTATTGTTTTGTTTTGAATTAAAATATTAACAAGGTTACAGTTTCTTTTACGGCACACATGGAGTATTTTAGATTTTTCAAACGATATTTTAGACCCTGATTTTTGTAGCCAGGTATTTATGTCTGCAAAAAGAATATTGATTTTATTTTGGAGTATGGAAAAGGAATCAAATTTGGCTGTGGTATATAAGTCATCTGCGTAGATTGTGTGGTTGAAAAAATGGTTACGATTTATTATTTTATTTAATTTTTCAAATGCAACAAGGAAAGAGTAACTGATAATGGTGAACCTTGTGGAATACCATTTTGAAGTGGCCATATTAGTGAGTGATTTCCGTCCACTTTAACTCTTATTTTCGTGTTCGATAGAAAAGCATCAATATATTTTATAATTTTTACTCCTACTTTCCATTCTTTTAATTGAGTTATTATAGCATGCTTGCCAATTCTATCGAAGGCTTTTTCAAAATCGATCGATATTACCGAAAAATGTTTTTTTGATGAGATTGAATTAGCGATTAGATAGTCTAGGTATAGTAGGGCGTCAATTGTTCCTTTTAGTGGTTTAAATGCTACTTGTTTTGGATTTATGAGCTTTTCCTCGTAAGTAACCAATTGAGGCGTTTTGAAATAATATTTTCCAATGTCTTTGATATGCAGGAAACTAGGGAAATAGGTCTGTATCCTTCAAATGAGTCTCCTTTTTTATTGGGTTTTGGAAGTGGTATAACAGTTGCTGTTTTCCAAATTTGAGGAATAATGCTGTTATTGAAAATGTGGTTGTAGATGTTGAGAAGGTTGTGTTTGCCAGAGATGGATAGGTTTTTTAGCATCTGGTAAGAGACTTTATCATAGCCTGGTGTAGTACCTTTTGCTGATGATAAAGCTGCGTTGATCTCAATTAGTGTTATATCGTTTTCTATTGATTTTGTTATTGTATCTATTGTGTATGATATGGAGTTGAAATTTGTGTTATTTTTAAGTGTTTGGAATTCATTAGTAAAATTGGAAACATTTGAATACTCGGCCCACAATTTTGCAAAATGGTTGGCAATGTCGATTGGTTCATTTAAAACGGTACCATTAGGTAGAACGAAGGTGCTTAGTTTTCGATAACTTTCATTTCCATAAAGTCGGTGTACATTTTTCCACAGAATTTGAGTAGGAGTATTTGGATTGATGGTAGATGTGAAGTCTTGAAATGATTTCCTTTTTGCTCTCTTAGCTTCAAACCGTCCATAATTATCTGCTGCTCCTTAGTTATTTTCACACCTCCGGATGAAATTCAATCGTCATTCCAGCATCCTGCATTCGTTTAACAGAAATTAAATTCTCTGGAACATCTGGACAAAACAGGACATCCAGCAATGTGATCCTATCCGAGAAACTGTTGCTTAAGGCCACAATGCCCTTCTTTTTCGCATGGATGAATTCGCCAAGTTTCGCCACTGCTATTTTGACAGGTGGCTCCAGGTTGATCCAATCAGCAAATAGAGTCTCATCATTGATCACATGATCTGAAGCTCCCGAGTCCAGCAGGAAATAAATACATCCCTCTCTTTGATTAATTCGATCACGTCTTAGCATGAATGCGAAGCTTTTATCCGGCTGAACAGTTGCCATTTGGGCTTGTTTCTGTTTTTCTTGACTTTTGATGTCTGACATTTTCTTATAGGCGAAGCAGTTCCATTTTATGTGCCCAGGTTTTCCACAATGATGACATTTTTTGAGGTTTTCTGAATGTGGCTTAAGTGATTTGTATCCAGTTCTGTCCTTCACGCCATATGTTTTACTCTTAGGCATATTTTGGTAACTCATATTTACAGCTTGCAAAACTTTGGCACTTGTGTCTTTGCTGGCGTTTTTTAATTTTATTTCGTGGTCGAGCAATCGATTTTTCACAAAAGACAATGTCAGATTTGATTCGGATAACGTTTCAATGGCCGTAATGATTCCATCATAAGATGATGGCAACGACAACAATAAATGAGACACTCTGTCCATTTCATCGATTTTTGCTCCAGCAGCCAGTAATTCAGTCACCAAGTCATCAAACACATTGAAATGGTTCACAAGCGAACACTCTCCCTTCAATTTTAAGGTTAGGAGCTGCTTACGTACAGACAGTTGCGATGCTAAGCTCTTCTTTCGTAGATACCGTCCAAATTAGCAAAAATTTGCTTTGCATTGCAGTTAGTCTCTGCAAAACCAAGAAATGAATCGCTTAAATATTCAATTATTATACCTTTCGCAGTTCGCTCCATTTTCTTCCATTCGGTTGTTATTTTGTCCGGCACTTCATCATCGATTACACTTAGGACATCTATTTCACTTAAAGCTGCACGGACACGAAATTTTCAAATGACATATTTTTCCCCATCAAAAGGCTTTATATTTCTTTTTCCTTTTTCCATTGTCTAATTATTTATTTATTTTTTTTCTTTTTTTCATTGTAAATTTCATTTTATCTTTTCACAGCAGAAGTTAGATTTTCACAGCATAAGTTAGACCTGAGCCCATAACCTCTTATAATTATAGGACTTAATTCCAAATAAAACACTTCCTATTTTATTATTATTAGTTTAATAATAAATAGTTTCTTTATTATTTTCACTTAGCAGCGGCTTGTCGGATACACAGTTGAATAAAAAGTAAGAAAGAAACAGAAAATAAGAAAAGGGCGACACATTTAAAATGGCATTTACCGCGCTATGCATATAATAGTGTTGTCCCTTTCTATACTATTGAATCACATATGCATGTTGCTTTTGTGCATGATGATGAACAATAATAAATTATTGCATCAGCCAATTTTAACATGCATATCGTCGGCTAAAGTCGCAAACGTGACAAGACCACTTTTTTCGAAAAATGAGATTTTAATGCAGTTGAATAGTTTTTTGAAAAATACACAATTTCAATTTTTTTGGTAATTAAAAATCTCTTGTATAGGGTCAAGGGTCAAGTCCCATTTGTCAAAAAGCGCGCGCTAAGTCCACTGAATGTACATATGTATTGCATCAGCTGTTATATTTCGTTTTGGCGCAAAATTAGTTGGTTGCAGGCTTAGTTTCATTTTAATGGTAAAATTATTTATTTAATTGTAAATATTAAGTATATATTCAGAGTTTTATTATTGTTTTAGCGTTAGGAAAACATAATATCTGCTTTTTAGTAAAAAATTAACAATATGGATTATGGCGATGAAGCAAACGATGGTTTTGTTGCATATGCAAATGAAGAAGACGATGGAGTTGTTGGTCTAGGTCCGTATGGATTCCACAGCAGTACGGATGATTCAATTCCTATTTGTTCCTATTAAGAACAAAAAGCGAAAACGGCGAGTGCAAATAAAACCACTTGGTGATTGAACGCGCTTTAAAAAATAGAAATATAAATGTACCTGCAGACTATGTAAGTTTATGTAAAGGTGCGCGAAAAAAACCAAAGCTCTATTATTAACTTATTTAGATTACACATGTGTTAAGTCTTTTAAAAATATAACATTCTTAAAAACTATTCGTCCTGGTCGTGTAATTGGAGATCCAAAAGTCACGGACATACGAGCACTTAAGTACACACCTAATGGTGATATTTTTTACAAGTTAAGGATTTCTAACGCGTGGAGCAATCTGCCCCAACGTCTAGATAAAAAAGTTGCCATACTGAAGTGGTGTAATTTAGCACAACTTTATAATGAAAAATGACAAATATCTAAAAGAAAGTATGATGATTTACAAATATTGAAAGAGACATTACCAAAAGACTATCATAGTTTCTATGAAAACTTGCCACATGAATGATAAAGATGAGTGATATATCATGTTCCTTAATAATATTTATTTATTTTTTTCATTTTTACATTCAAATGTTATCGTTTTT